>OZ002741.1:233581002-233812849 GCA_963924295.1 Dioctria rufipes | reverse complement strand
ATTTCAGCGTGAACAGATCAAAAATTTGTCGTGTTTGTGTTTCAGTGAATTGTAAAAGGTGCGCAATTAAAATTTCATTTAATTAACATTAACGATAAAAGCTACATTTATAGGAGACTGGATTAGATAGGGGGCACCATCAAGCATAGGTTAATTATATCATTTGCGAATCGCTTAAGTTATCGTTACAACAGTAGATTTATATTCACTTTAGATACATTTAAATTTATCACATTTTGTCGAAAAAGAAAGGCAAAGTGAATTCGAAGTGATACCACCCATGTGATACAATGTTCTGTCATCATTTACTGCTTATTTGAATTGAATTGAATTTACGTTGCACTTTGTGATATTTTTGCGATTCGCATTGGCTTTGCAATATTTGCTGCGTGTCGAAGCACAAAAAAAAAAAGATGCCCCAGGAAGTAAACAACGAATGAAATTAAAATTCAGTCTCACTTATATGACAGTAACCAGTGAAAGGAGTACGTACCATCTCTGTGGACTGTATAATCTGATATTTATGGTGCAAGGAGTTCAAGAGAGAAACTTAAGATGTTCGTTGACAAACTTCTCCAGATATTTCAAGAAGAATGAGGAGCACTCAGGGGCGGATTTCCTTACAGGCCGAGTAGGCCCGGGCATAGGGCGACAGTTTTAGGGGGCGGCAAAAGTTGGTGAGATTTTTTTTTGCACCCTGTGCGAACCCACAAGTCAACGTTTAAAAATTCAAAAATGTGTCCATAACAACACGCAAAATAAATTAATTACGCATATGAAGATTACGATTATTAAAAGCTTGGATCATCGCACTGGATCTTTTCTTACTAGTTTACTCCAAATTCAAGCATATTATTTTCATTTTGCTCCACTACAGACTACATTATATTAGTACTGGGTTCTTTGGTATTTTCGCTCCCACTAGTGTAAGTTTTCGTAAACGGTAAAGAAGAGGAATAATCGTTCGTTTGTATTTGTATCCCGATTACGAACTGTTCCGATGAACGCAGCGTGTTTGCGGCGAGTAAAATTTATTTACGCTCGAAAATGCACGAGAGCAGGTTGAACGCTCTGGCTATCCTTTGCATCCATCGAATCACAGTTGCTACGGTCTTTGGATTGTGATGATTTGATAAACAAATTTGCTGCTCAGAAGGCCAGACAAAAGACAATTTTTCATTGTTTTTTTTTTTTTGTTTTAGGGCAGTGGGATATTAGATCACATCCCAAGCACGGAGGCCAGAGTGGCCAATTGTGCTATCCAGATAGAATCCGCATCAGGTCTCAGGTTTTTCAGCTTATCTATAGATAGAAGGGCAGACCATAGAGTATCCACCCTGCTCCGGGCGAGGGCCGGGCACGCACACAAAAAGTTTTCGGTTGTCTCAGGCTCTCCTTCTAGGCAGGACAAACACTCATGGCTGTCGACAACTCCCATCCTTATTAGATGAGCGTGAAATGAGCTGTGGCCGGGGATAATGCCAACCATAGTTCTGCACTGTTTCCTTCCGAGCCCCATAAAAAAATCGGAGATATTCCTATTGGGCCCATCAAGAAACAGTTTTCTGCACCTGCAAGTACTCAGGTTTTCTCATCTCTGCTGATGCTTCCTATGAACATCCGTATCGGATCTCACTCGAGGTGGCAATGCCTACGGCGGGTTCTGGTCCAAGGAATGGAGAATCAAAGCCAACCCTAGCTAAAAGGTCAGCCTTTTCATTCACCATGATCCCCATTCATTGTCACTCAGAAATCAAAATGGTAAGCATCAGTATCTAAAGACACTGATTGAAATAATTTTATCATTTAAAGACTTTCGTTGCTTTATACTTTAATTTAATTTTTTTATGTTTTACAGTGAGTAGGGGGGCGGCAATCTTTCATAGGCCTAGGGCAGCCAAGTTATCAAATCCGTCCCTGGGTGCACTAATGAGATGTAAAACTTTTGAGGTCTCATTTTTATACGTCCATCTCTACATGGAAAGTTTCTCTAAAGCCCTAGTAGGATTTTACTCATTAAAAAAATCAGGTAATCCCGGAGACTTTCTTGGTCAGTTTTCTCCCTTTTCTTTCTTTTATCGGTTGATTTGTGGTGAATAATGGCCTCAATATACATTACTGTATTATTGGTTTTTCGTTACCAGATTTAGTTACCCTAAGACCATAATTTTAAGGTGTTATACTTTCTTTATCGATTGAGAACCCTGGGAGCAGCAAGTCACTCGGACAATCTTTACTGACCTCTGCTCGAGAGAACCTATAGCTAGAAAACTATTGAAATAAATGCATTTGAAAATTAGTTGTCCATTCAAGTACCATGGTCATTGCCGGAATATAAGTCGATCTCGTGTTATTAGTTTTCCTATACAAAGGTCTTATACTAGTGTAGTTAACATACACTATATCTTTCATTGTAGATTCCGTTGAAGAGGTAAAATAGATAGGCGTCTATCGTGTTCACAAATGGACAAGAGGGTCTATTAAATTGGTGTCTGAACATGGACCAATTAAATAATTATACTACTTTGGGCCAATTTGCAATAGCGCTCTAAGTCGGAGAAATTACAATAACATGTTGTACCTATTTTACAATAGACTTCTCAAGTAAAAAGCCGGCGAGAAGTGCGATTGACTCCTAATCAAATATTGGTCAGGTCACTCAATTAAAATAGATTTGATTTCGAATCCGAGGTATTATGTGCGGAGCTCACACTTCCAAAAAAACTGTGCCACTCGTTCCTTATGTTGCTATATTTGTAGATGTGTGTTCAAATTACCCAAGTGAACATAGGGCGTATACAAATCATTATTTTATTAATTTTTATAGTTAGCAGTCAGTTTTTTTTTTTTGTTTTTTTCTGAGATCGGAATTCCCCACAACCTCGTTTTCTTAATGTCTCTAATATTTCCATTTACTACTCTAATTGCTGTTCTTTTAGATATGGTGTTGCCATAAATACGATAAGACTTAGGGACATAAAATCAAAGTTAATGAATGGGCGGGATAACAAGCCCATAATAACATGAAAATGACCTTTATAAATGCAAAAAAAAACATCATAAATATTATACTGCTGCAGACGTATGTTAAAGGGAGTGATTTATCTATGCATAGTGGAAAAGATAGTAAAGAGTACACTCAATCTAATTGATATTAATTATTATTTATATTATATAAGACATGAAATGACCTTCACAACAATATCAACAATCAAATACATCAACAAAAGAATAGTCTTTGAGCAACACTACACTATCAGTCACGCTTCAATTAAATTACTTCACAATTAATTCGACTATAGGAAGAAACGCTTACTCTTAGAACATAACGAACTTCCCATGTTAGCTTTACGAGAACTGTAATTAGCATTGTCATCTAAGTGAACTCAGATTCTGCCCTATATTATGTAGATGGAGATATGTATATGTAGTAGTTAATAGGAAAAAGAATCAACCCATCATCCCAATATGTCTGAAACTCATTACCCAAAACAACTTGAAGCTACAATAATAGTGTATCTACAACAAGTCACGAAACAAATTCAATTACGCCCATCCCACCCACTTAATTTCCCACAAAACTGTACTGAAAATACGTTTTACTTTTACTTGCTTGTACATACATACAGGAGGATGTATATAGGACGACAACAGCCCCCCTAGTAAAAGATGTTCTAAATGGATTAAATGCAGCCGTTTTTGCATACGGGGCAACTGGATCGGGGAAAACTCATACAATGCTTGGAGCGAGTCCAAAAAAGGCCGGAACTCCCTCAATGGAACAGCCACCAAAAACAACTGGTTCTGCCACCAATGCTGGATTAATGGTTAGAGCAATCGATGAAATTTTTCAGCATGTTGAAAAGGCTGAGGATACTACCTCCTTCAAGGTAAAATAATTTATTCTTATATGTTTTTATTCTTAGTGTAATAGGACATAACTGGAAATGGGCAACTGGGAAATTGTTGTAGTTTTATGTTCAATATTTGAAATTCTTTTCAAACAAAAACACAAAAAACTTTCAAGAGACCTTTTAGAAGTTGCTTGTGGCCTGTGGGGAACATTTCTAGATAAGGAAATAACTTAAATTTTCTGACGAATTTTTCCTTAACTAATTTTTGAGCTAGAAATAAAATCAATGTTTCTCTTTTTAATATTTTATTTAAATTTAATTAAACAAATATTAATTAATTTCACTAAAAGTTTTACAGAACTTTCTTACACGAATTGCACAATTACTCCTGGTTGTTAACACTTTTAGTGATTTTCTCCACTTTTTAGTGCTTTGCTTTTCTAAATATTGCTGAAGAATGAATATGTAGTGCTCTGCACTCACTTCTGGACGTATTTCATTTTTGATAGTTTCCATAAAAGCTGTCCGAAATGCAGCTCTTAATGGTCTGGTTTTATGTTGGGGTGAAGGCAAGCCTATGGGCCAAAATATATGCTAGGAAGACAGAAACTCTGATAAGGACGAACCAGGGGCTGGACTCCGCAACTGTGAAAAATTTGCATGTGTACACGATTTGAAAAACTCACGTGAGCCCAAATGTACACTTTTGAATTTCAAGCGATTCCGTAAGTATCTGTGTACACTTAAATGCTGAATGTTGTATGAGTGAGAACATAGTCTTTTTGAAGAAGTTAAGTTTAGTTATAATGAAATGAGCAATTTACTAGTATTAAGCCGACTACGGCTTAGAGAATGGTAAAATAAATAACATAACAAAGAGATTTGAAAATACCGCTTGACAAAAACTCACAAGTACTTTTTCAAAATGGCCGTGAGAAAATATAAGTTAAAGTATACACAATTTTGACAGAAAAACTCATTTCCACTTTTGCGGAATCGGAACAAGGTGGTGTACATAAAATTTTGTGTACACGCGAAAACTTATAGTTGCGGAATCCAGCCACAGAATGACGAAACGGAACTTTAGTTATCGCACGATACTGCCTCTAAACATACGAGACGGAGTCAAGCTCCATAGAATGACACTTCTCCAAAAACCATATGACGACAAAAATAGCAGACAAAGAGTTGATGAAGCTATAGCAGGGTCGGGATAAGATGGCATCACAGTGGACCATCGATGATCTAAATGTAGCTGATTGTACGTATTTCGATAGCCGCCGCTCTAGCCTAACCCTTTGCAATCGAGAGCTCCAGAGCGCAGCCAATGAAAATAATTTTCAATTCATAACATAAAGTCAAAGTCAAACTTCAGTTATTCTTTTAACAAATTTCAAATTAATTCTAATTAATTAAATCTAATTCTTCAAGAAAGTTTGAGTTGTGTATATGTAAAAATGGAGGGGGAATGAGGGGGTCAAAGATTGCAAATGTCCTCCCATATATGTATATATGCAAAAAAGTTTGCAGGGGTAAGCTCGGAAGATACCGGTCCGATTGCTTTGGTTTCAAAACACTTTCTCGGAAATAGCCGGGAAGGACAAGTGTAGTACTAGGTATTTCGATTTGTTGGACTGGGGGAGTTAAGGGGGGAAACGTCTTTTGGGATCTCCTGCTGTTTAAGCCTATGAGTATAAGGGTGTGAGATCTCAAACCTCTTCTTAGTACTACATTTTCAAAAATGTACTAGATCAATATTTTTTAAAGCCAGCGGGGCGCAGTATATTTTCTAAGTTTTTCAAAAAACTAATAGCAATCTTCAGTTTTGGAGATGTGTCGATTCCCATACTCACTTTTTTAATACTTCATTATCTCAGTAGGATTAAGTCCGATCGGAAAACGGATTTAGTTTTCTCATTAGCTAATTGCCAGCTAAAATTCACGGAAGAATTTTTTTTTTTACTAGGTTTAATTTACGTGGGACGTAGAAGACCTCGACGAGGGGTGGTTCCAAAATGGCATGTTACATATCAAATTAAAGCTCTCGCTGGGTACTATCCACAGGTACACTCTCACTGCTTTTTGTATACTCGTCATCGAGGAAAAACTAAAATTTCATCTTAAACAGGTCCTAAAGCCCAAAACTGTCACTGCCACAGCAAAATGAAGTTAAAACAAATTGCAGCCAAATATGTTTTCTTTCTAATAATTTAAAAAAAAAATAGCATGTAGAACAAATTTATACAATTTCTTAACAGCTGTAAAAATGTTGGCAACTGATGAAACAATGAAAAAATAAAAAGTGTTTCTCTCATACTGAGATGGAACATACCTTCTTGCTCTTTATACTATGGGTACACAGTAAAAAAATAATTGCCTAAAGTGAGTGGCACAAAGCTTAAGCCCTAGATAATATCAGCCCCACGCGTTTTTTGCTGGCGTTTATGATAAAATGAAAGCCACGCATTTTTTTACACTTGACAGTTCGAACTATCTGAGGTGTGTTAATTTTTCTGTGAAATTGTGAACAGTATTTAAAAATGAATAAAAAAATGTATGATAATTAAAGCAAAATTCTTACCTTAAAAATTTATTAAAAAACTATTACCAAATAAGTGAAATTTTTTATTTCAAACTTATCAGTTCTCTTAAAATGAAACTAAGAACAATCGTAGAAAAATGCAACACGCCGCAAACTTTAAAGTTAGTGGCGTGGCTGACATTGGCTTTAGCTATGTATATATATATGAAAACCATTGATTCAAACTCATTTTGCGACGCGTAAAAACGCGTGGCACTCATTGTATATACGGGTTTCGGTATTTGTCAATAATATTAAGCAAAGCTCCACCTGGGAAAACGTAGAATAGGTTTTTGTCCCTAAAATGTAGGGAATTTTCAAATTTTTATGTTCTCTTTTCCTAAAATGTAGGGAATAGGTGATTGCACCACCCCCTTTAAAAAGCATAAGAATGAGCTGATGAATAGCTCATTTCTTATAGCCAACACTACTAAGTAGTAAGGAAGTTATGTTGGTGCACTGACACGCTCAAACAAAATATTGAAAAACAATGTGAGTTATATAAACAAAAATATTTTTTCATAAAAAAATGTAGAATAATACCTAATTTATTGAATGTCCTCTTCCTTATATCCAAGACAGCTTAACATTTCGGGAATTTACGTATTTCAATAGATTCAGCCCTGTAAATATTTTTTTCAATGTACTTAGGCTAGAATTCATTTTTTTCTTAGAATTTTCATCGATCATATTTCTTTAGAACCCGTATGCATAAAGTTGTGGCTGAAAAAACGACGATTCGAACAAGTTGTGTCTGAGTAGATAAATATTAAATATTAGAAATTTGCTGAACCTTTTTTCTTCAGAATTTTTTACACTATAAACTGTAATTGATCTGCTCTTTTCTTTGTTATACATATAAAGATGGCTCTAGTCTCTACGCTCTGGGAGAATCAGCCCAGAGAGAATCATAGGAGAGCAATAATTTTAGAATAAAAATATGCAACGGAGGGCGTGCCAAAAGAGAGCACTCCTCACCTCTTTTAAGAGGCGTCTCGGATGCATCTATAATTATGCGCCTATTTCCTACTGGAAACTTACGCTGAATTCAACATAAATTTAATTTGGTTGCTGTCAGCCATCAAAAGGGAATAAAAATTCTGGCAAAACATTTTCTGTAAATTTCTAAAAAAAAAAATTAAGGTTTCTTGCTTATATACGCGTCTACGCTTTAAAAAATTGTTAGCTGTCCAAGCACTGATTGTCGTCCTCTAATAATACATAATAATTGTAAAGAAAGAATTTCCACGAAACTTCCACTAAAGGTAAAATTTAGGGCTTCCCAACATCAGATTGAGACATCGTTGATAATATATTGAAGTGAGGCATTGCTGTCTTACCCTTTGGTTACGTCATCAACTCAAGGCATCGTCAAAAGTGTTTCTGTCCCGATCTGGATGACTAGTTTGAATATATGTATTCATTTCATTTGGACTATTGTCGACAGAATGTATGTAAAAAAATGTTCAGAAAATTCTTGGGGATTAACTGAGCATGGCACCTATCAATTATGGCTTAATCCCACGACACTCTTAATGCACATATTAGTTATAATGCGATAATCAGCGCCCCATTGAGACATTGCTGACTCTATGAGTCCCAGAGGCCAGTGGATGCTTGGCATTCTTAGTCCCCTGACACACGATGATACACACTCGAGACTAGACACAACGTAAAAACCGGTTTTTTGAATCGAGTGTGTATCAGCCCATGGTATACGTAGGTTATACACGGTTGATACACGTTCTTGAGGCAGGAAAGAAAATTTATCATTTCCATGGTATCGCACACAAACTGAGTACACGCATTCATATGTAATAAAAACCCTCATGTATCATCCGAGTCTAACTCTTTGCTCTAAATTGGGCATACACGAAAATATTCTAAAATAGTGTATCGAGTGGTATGGTAGAAGCGAGACCTATCTAACATCTCTGAATGAGCATAACTCCACGCCTATAGCGAAGATCTGAGCACGCATAGATAGTAGACTAAAAAATACACTCTTCCGTCGGCGATATGACCCACCAAAACCACCGCGTTGCTCCCATCAAGGGGCCTCATCATGTCGAGGTGGAAAGCATAAGCTTTCCAGAGCTCCTCAATCCCGTGATACCATGTTAGCAATGTCGTCTACCCAAATGGTATGGGTACATAATCCACGACCTTATTAAGGCCATGGTTACATACAGTGAATTCTTCATGCAGATTCCTTTTATGAAACGGGACTAGTGACTCCATTCGGGCTTAAATCTTATTTGTACCGAGGTATCAGCGGGGACCATCTGAAGGTTTAGATATGCCCTTCGAGTCTGGAGAGTCTTGAGATTACAGGCAGTAATCTTATAACTGCCATGAGTAGGTACTAGACATATAAAATCTACTATCATGCATATTTAACTTCTCAAATTAATCAACTTTGCCTTTTGCCCTAGAGTAGAAAAATTTTCAGTAAATTACTAAGAACAAATGTATGGCTATGTGCATTCATAAAAAATGTTTATCTGCCCAGCCACACCTTGTTCGGACCGTCTTCAGCCCTCATTATTTATTTATTTATTTCGCTAAATGCTAGCTACAAAGTTCCCAGGACACAATACTTAAATTAAGCTAAAGTACAGAGCAATTATTGAGAATTTTTCTTAATTGAGTCTTATTAATGTTAAAATCTATCGAATGGAAATTCAAATTAAATGTACAGCACATTCTAGTCATAGGCTCAAAGTGTCCATAGTTGGTTCGATGAGAACACAAATAAATGAAGTCATTAGATCGCAAGTGTCGAGATCGTGAATTGAAATTAATTTTCTGAAGCATCAAAGGCATGTCGATGTCACCCCTCACAAGTTGAAATATAAAGCTAATGTTACAAATTTTTCTACGGGTCTCAAGAGTAGGAAGGTGTATTAAATTTAATCTTTCGTTATAAGGAGGAAGATGAAGTCTATCCCTCCATTCGAGACCTCTTAGAGCAAAAAGTAAGAATCTCCTCTGCACGCTCTCAATACGATCGGAGTGATTTTTGTAAGAGGGAGACCAGACAGGACTGGCATATTCCAAAATGGGTCTAACCAGAGTGGTAAAAAGAAGTTTAGTAATATAGATATCATCTAATTCTTTTGCCCAACGCTTTACAAAGCCTAACATTGAGTTTGCCCTATTAACGATGCGATCTATGTGAAAGTTAAAGGTGAGTTTCGAGTCAAACAATATCCCCAAGTCACATACTTTATCAACTTTTGAAAGTATTAACCCATTCATAGCATAGACAACATGCGAAGGGACTCGTTTACGAGAGAAAATGGTTACCTTACATTTATCAACGTTTAAAATTAGGGAACTCTTTTCACACCATTCAACAAGTCTGTCCAGGTCATCCTGCAAATTGAGACAGTCGCAATGCGAGTCGACAGATTTATATAGTTTTAGATCATCTGCGTATATTAGCAAATCAGATTTGGTAAGTACATAGGAAACATCATTTATGAATAATATGAAGAGAAGGGGCCCTAAGTGACTACCCTGTGGAACACCGGAGTAAGCCGTTATTTCTTCAGACAGGGCAGAACGGAACTGAATCCTAAGTTTGCGATCCTTAAGGTAGGATGATAACCAGTTCAACAGCCAAATTGGTAAACCTAAAGATCTCAGTTTAAATAACAAAACAGAGTGAGGAAGCTTGTCAAAAGCCTTGCTGAAGTCTGTATAAATACAGTGAGTTTCGCAACCACGCTCAAACGATTCGATACAGGCAGATGTAAACTGAAGCAAGTTTGTTGTTGTTGACCTTCCCTTCATAAAACCATGCTGATGAGCATTAAGAGCTCCACTACAATGAAAATACAAAAATTCATATAAAGAAGCTTCAAATAGTTTGGGAATACAAGACAGTTTAACAATAGGTCGATAGTTGGTAATAAGCTCCCTTTTACCATAACTTTCCATAACTTAGGAAATTTACCAAGCCGCAGTGATAAATTAAACAAAAATGCACAGGAATTCTGAAGAAATATGATCGATTAAAATTCTACATTAAAAATTTCTCACAAAAAATTTTGGTTCGTATCCATTTAAAATGTATTTAGCCAGATCAGTGAGTTATTGAGGTTTGCTCCGACTTCTTCTAATACATTACTTTGTTAGTACATCCGTAGATATCTGGGTTTTTCTTGTCTGTGCCCCAATGTTTTAGGTCCAATCTATGTTCGCCCTTTTATTTCATTAAAGTCAGTTTTCTGAATGTCTGGTGGAGTTACGAATCCCTTGCCCAAACATGTCCTTGTCGAGCAAGTCCTGCTCATTCACAGAGTACCAATATACATGCCCTGCAGACTCTATCTCTTCAATGCAAAGCCAGTCATTATATACCATGTTTACATGCAGAGTTGAGAGATTGAATTGAATTTTCGACTCCTGTTTTTGAGCGCGCAGGGTTAAGAGATTGAGTTTAGATAGTTCAACATAACACCTTATTTATGGTATTTTTTGCGATGGAGTTATAAAAGTTATAAATTTTGTTTAAATAAAATAAAAAATACACTCACAATAAATTTACAACCTCACAAAACTTTCGAGTAAAGAGCAAATAAAATAGCTGCCAACTCGCCTACTCAATCTGCGTTTATAGGACACCATTTCGAATCGACTACGCCAGCCAAGCGTGGTCGAGTCGGGGAGTCGAGTCGACCCGCGTATACATGGAGTTGAACCCGAGTTGAACCATGGTTCAACCCTACATGTAAACATGGTAATAGTCTGTGATCTTTTTACTTCTCTGCTATATGCCTCCTTGTAAGGGCCACAGGAGGGTTCTGGTTCGGTAAATAGTGTTTCTGCTCACTTTTTAGTCTAATTGCTCGCATACGCTTCATGTTTTAGTATCTACGTAAGCATATAAGATTTACTCTGTTTACCTCTGATAGTAAATCCAAGACTTTGAATTTAACGCCTTCATCATCAATAACTGTCGAAAATTATTTATATATTTAGCCTATTTGTAGATTGAGAAATAATCCACACGGGAATTATAGTCCACTGTTCTTTCAATTTTAATTCCGCTGTTACATTCCTTCCCAATCATAAATATAAATGTAAAATTAAAAACAGATATTCAAAAGACTAAATATGACGCTCGTGATGATTTGAACAAAAATCATGTCATAATTTCGATGAGTCACATAAAATCATGATTTTATCAAAATAACTAAAACAAAAAAGTCTTTTTTCTCTGTATAAATGAATTTTGTTTGTCATATGCATAAATAAAGAGCTGAATTGATGAAGCAAACGTAAAAAATCGTATTAAATGCCAAAATTACCACTGATTATCTAATCCAGATAAAATTTTGCAAAAAAAAAAAAAAAAAAAAAAAAAATTATGAATAGGCTTCTTCACTCAGATATATATTTCTCCACAAAAATAACATCGTACTCTTCCATAAACATTGTTTTCTTCCCAGTTCTTTACGTTTTACTACAAAAACATAATTGGCACCCTAATTATAGCGTGTAACCCAGAAAATGCTCACCAAATTCTCATTTTCATGCCTCACTTCCTACTGAACCTACATTTTATTATTTAGATCAGGTTCAAGGATATCACGACAATCCCTTACCATTAAGCAATAAAGCAAATGTCGTCGTCTACGAATTGCGTGCTCGAACTCAGTAGTCATGAATGCAAGTCTTTACCATCTATAGACCACTCAAGGCGTTACTTCATTTTCTTAGGAAAATAAAACCTTGAATTCTTTCAGCAGGCACGTGAAATGACTGGCACATGGGCATTTTCCGGATAACCTAAATTAGGAACATTTACTTCAACTGCACAAGGAGATTCCAGTAAGTGCACTGAAATTAATATTGAGAAGGTAATTCTTAATATCTTCGTCTTATATAATACCTAGAAGAGGCCTTTTAAATTTAGACTGCAAACGCTCTGATGGAGTTGCCAAGGACACATAAGTAGATGTATACGTACTTGCTATATGAGAGTTCTTATAGCAATATAGGCTCAGAATTATTAGGGGCCTGCTCAACCCAATTATTCATATCCATGTTGCATTATGAGCAGGCAATTTATTTGTATACAATTGATGTACGTAGTAAAAATGGACTAAGCATTCTTGCCCCAAAAATTACACAATCAAAACGCATAATTACGGTTTTACATTTTATATAAAAAAAAATAAGTGTAACGAATTTTTGGACGGAATTTTACAATAACCTCAAAAGAAATTGACAGCTGATATTGCCCGCATTGTCGTACAACTATCCTCGATATTTGGTAAAATTGATTTTCAAACCATCGCTAACTATTTATGTACGGTACTTGTACACGGATTCGGCGAGCTTTTCGCTGGGATGAAACTCAATTGGTGGAAATATTAAGAATCGTTCCACCAGCTCGCTTTATAGAGGATGTATAGTGTTAAACAAAAAACGGTATAACATAAAAATATCGCACAACCAAAACTTTCGAGAAATACTTCCCAAACTATGAAACAGAAATCTATATGTGTGCGTGCTAGTCTGATTCTCTAAAACGTTTTATATTGATTCTTATGGTAAAGTGACTAGACATCGATTTTATATATGCTATAAAATCTAAACTACTATCCACACAGGAAAATAGTTTTTCAGTAATTTTAATCTTGGCTCCTTACCTTATCAAAGGCTACACTTGCTATACATATACGTTACTTAACAAAATAATAAAACAGTTTTGATTAAAAGGTAACCTTACCATTTTACGCTCAATAACGCTCAGCTAAGTAACAGTTGCAATAGTGTATGTAGGCAGAATAATTCGAATTCATCGGACCACGGCATATTCACATATGCAAATATTACTCAGTTGAGAATTTTTGTTTGATGAATCGTAATCATTTAGCTAAGATAATTTTTTTAATTTATTTTGTTAGAAAATATGGAAAAATTGGACTACGGTTGGGAAGATAAGAAAGTAAGCTTAAGACTCGTCACAGCCCATGCTAAAGTTGGACGTGCAAAAAAATTGTGTTCGGATTGTATTAGTAGAACCCAGGTGCTACCATTTAAAAATATCAACGTTACTGAACATATAGTTCCCCTTCTCTGCTTTTCCAGCTCTCTGGAATTTATTTTTCCCTGGAATCGAACCTACACTTGTTAGAATTGGTCAATGATGGAGAAAGAAGACAGATGATTTTCCCTCTTGACCAGTCCCGGTTTCAAAAACGTTGCTTAGTAGTCTAGCTACAAATTGATAAAATGCAAGAGGTAAAATCATCTGTCTCGTTAGCTCAGTGGTAAAAGCAGTCGCCCAGCAAGCGGAAGGTCCCGGTTTCAAACCCCGAACGAGGCAGATCTTTTTTCTTCTTGAAATTATAGACAGTTTGCACAAAATGAAGTAAATTTTGATAGAAATTTAAAGGCAAGACGAAGTGTCATTGATGTGATGTCTTTCTATCGACAACTGCCTACTGAATGAATCAGGAAAAGACAAACACTTTAGATGACTTCGACTTAGAACAACAATATAAATATATCAAATGAGGACGAAGCTTCCTCGTCACAAACATGACATCTTTACTGGAACTTCTTTTGATTTTCATGAATGTTTTATGAATAAAAATGGATATTAGCAATAAAGAAGTCTATAATTGATGTAATAAAAAACTATTTAACAATAATATAATATTATTTACGTGTTAAGATAACCTTGTCGTGTCCCCAGTAAAACACTCGCGTAATCCACATATAAATTTTATTTAATTAATCTAATTATAACACTTTAACTCCTAATCACCAAAAAACAACTGAGCAACCTGATCCACTCGCAAAGTCGGGTCACCTGTTAGAATCTTTACAGGCGGAAGCGACTCTGACTTAGTGACCAGTGCAATACCTTGCAATTATTCGCAAAGCCGTTAGCTGGAGACCCCAATACTGTTAGTAAACAAACAGTAAGCCCAGCTGAGCATTTCACTATGCGAAGTGAATTACTTAGCCATGGCCTAATGTTTAATTACAACAGCAGTGGATGCAATAGTTTTTTAATAAACAATTCGCAATCGCCAAGCCTTTAACTGTGCGAAGTAAAAATGCTTAGATACTGCAAACTGTTTAATTAGTCGTACACCTGCTGCTGGCTAAAGTTATGATGTCACAACCGCAGAATGATTAATATTGGGCCACGACAACCTCGTTTAACGCTGTTTCGCTTAGCACTGGATCTTATTAAAATGTATCCCCCGCGTTATGCGGTGTCTTACTGTATACACATATATTCTCTATATTCTAACGGCTAGAACAGAATGAACGGATCAATGCCGGATTAAAAGCGCAGTACTCCGCAACTAACTGTCAAAAAACGCAGAAAATAAAGCGCTGCCCACAACGAAATTGCCGCGACTGCGTGACAATTCAATGCAATTTTCATATTTTCAATATTGTGCTTGTTGATATTTTCATATTGTTGAACATTGTGCGAATAATATGAGTAACATTTGAAATATCCCGCAGTTCAATAATTAATTTTACATTACAAATTTCATTCAAAACAAACGTATCCTTCAGCTGTCAAAAATTTTCAATCCGGTACTTGCGTAAAAGTTGAAAGTTGCCCAGCTTTCTTGCGGCAAATACGGAAATTGCGTTCACTGTGGGTATTTCAAATGTATTCAAGTTTTGGATGACATTTCCTTAACGTTTAATCCGGCACTGAGCGTTCCAGCAGTAAGGCATGAACCTTGATAATATGAAGGCAGAATGCAAATGGGTGGTGTAGTGTGATGGATAGTGGCTACGCTACGCGTTCATTTATAGATCTATTTCATAGGTAAACTAAACCTTGATCAAATATAAAATCGACGATGCCTCGACTTGATGACGTAACCAAAGGATAACGGCTGAACCCGCATATATCTAATTCCTATAGTCAAAAATGGTACAAATTTTGGTTAAAATTTGTTTGTCCCTTTCATGCCCAAAATGTACGCTGAACTATAACCAATTTTGGAAACAGTAGGTACGGTTGTATTACTTAAATGGAATGCATTGGAAATGATATAAAAATTCAGACAAATATATTGCTTATAGTATACGTCAATCTCTTACAAGCTCAAGCATATTTGACATCAAATCTGCAGAGGAACACATTTTTCAGTAATATTAAAAATTATTTTTTGTATTAATTAAAACAAGTTTAACTTCCTAAATAATTTTTATTTAATGCAATACTATTTTTCAACATCTTTAGTGTTTCTAATCTGCAAATGATAATAGATTATGAATCGTTGTGCAATTGTACGAAATAAATGGTTTTCACAGCCTGTTCAATATTTGTGCCATTTTTAGAGCAAGAATGCTCAGTCTATTCTTATTATATGTCAGTGGCTGAACCACAATATCCGTGAAGGTACTTAAGTGTGTCGAACGTGCCCTTTAAATTAAACAGACGTAAGTTTAAATGTGAAATTTTCTGTAAGTATAATGCGTTAAGAGTCGCTCATTACTTATAAAAACTGAAATGGAGCAAGAATGATACTGAGAATTAATAGAAGGCACAAATCTTACACTAAATCAACTTCCATTTGTTAAATTTTGCACTTTTACCACTTTTTAACATTGAAAACATTAAATATCAATATAATAACCCTTACGGAAAGTGATATCGACTTAGAGCAAAAATGTGAAAAATTCGTAAGTAAACCTCAGTCTCATTGAAATTTGTAAAGTCATTTATATCTTGAAAGAGCTCAGAATAATTTAGTTGTTTTTTTTTTTTATTATTATTAAGCCAAGCTCAGGGGATACCCTATGATGCAAAGCACAGCATGGAAGGAAGGAGATAGGAGATAGGGAAAGGAATTCGCGGATTGAATGCCGGAGGAAAGACAGAAGATGGTAGAATGTTCCATATTCGCACAGTTCGGGATAAAAAAACATCGCTGAATTTTACAGTACAGCCGAAAGTAAGTTTAAGGGTAAAAGAATGTACGCGCTTTGCAGCGCGAGTATTGCGTGCAGGTATCATTCTACAAGGGATCAGACTAGATATTTCATCGAAACATTAACCATACTTGTGGCGATAAAGGAGCGAAGGCATCCAACATTGCGGCGGTGCTCGAGTGAGTCTATATGACAAGTTATTGCCAAATTGCCAATGAGCTTGAAGGCTTTCTTTTGGACAATATCCAACGAAGCTAAGGCTGTGCATCCAGCCCCGGCCCAGATGTGAGAGTTGTATTCCATTAAGACTTGTATAGGAGCGCTAGATTTGACGGGCTGAAATATGTCTTACACCTCTTCAGAAATCCAAGACATTTCGATGCTTCTTTGGCAACAGAGAAGAAGTGATCTGTCCAGCTTGGCTTACTGGAAATATTAATGCCAAGAATGCATAAAGACAGTGTATCGTAAATCAGTGCTCCATCAAAAGAAACGGGAGTGGATAAATTATGATCTTGTTTTAATGAAATAAGACAGCGTTGGGACTTAGATGCATTGAATTCGAGACGCGATTCACTTTGCTTCAAATGAGAATATTTGCAAGATTGTTATTCAATTATCTAATCATGCAATCTCGTTTAACACATGCGGCATTCCCTTTGGAGTCCGCAAGAGTGTCAAAGCAGCAAGCGAAATCAAGGATACTGTCATCGGCGAAACTATGGATGGGATTAATAGTACAGGAAAGCAGATCATTAATGAAAACTAAGAAGACAGATGGAGAGATAACCGAGCCCTGGGGCGCACCGGTATTTATAGGGTGAGGTTCAGATGAAACGCCATCTAGTACAATTCTTATTAGGCGACCGGATAAATGTCGGTCATTAACTGAGAATACACACTTCGTAAACAAAATGTTTATTAAAGCCTATGTACGAAAGTTGGGGGGGGGGGGCCTGGCCCCCTAGACAAAAGTCCTAGTTAAGCCAATGCTGGGACCTATTAACATATCTTTGGAGGCGCCAATGTTATTTTTGATGGCTTTCTAACAAATAAGCCCAAAAGAATACGAGCTTCAAGGTGACAGTTTTTTTGTATTCATTCTAATAAAAACCGACTATGTACATAAAATAAAATTTCAGATATTTAAGAGTCATGTAATTGTAAACAAATCGCACAAAATTACACAAATAGAATTATTACAATTTATCTATCACCAATTAGTCAGTTATACTCATTATAAAAATCCGTCCGTTCTGTAAAAGGAAAGGGAATGCATTTGCATTTCAAATGTATTCACAACTCATCGCCATAAAACACACTCAAATACACATTACTAAGTTTGTGTTAAACACTCGTGATCACATAAATTAAATATAATTACCACCTTTTAATACTTGACCATAGACGAATACAGAAATCAATAATTTATAGCTTTCAAGGAACTTAGCACCCTCAACCGGTAATTATCTATTTTTGTTGATATTGGCAGGCGTGGAGAAACTAAGGCGCACGACAAAACAATTTTCTTTAAGGTCACTGAATAAAACACCATTAGAAGTTGATAATGGAGAGAGGTTGAGGAGGGAGGGGGAGGGGGCATAGTCCCCACGTTTTCCAGCGGATGAGTACCTTGATGAACTTGAAGTTATTTTGTCAACTCTTTAATCGGTATCCATGTATGTATGTACATTGTACAAATGATAAGAGAGAAGCATTTACAATAGATTAGAAGGCAAGTTGAGTTATGATAATTTGATAGGTGTGGTACGTATTTTCAGTGAGTGGAAAATATAGCTAATTCTGTAATATGCGGGGACGTTTATAGTATTGGATTAATGTGATAAAAACGAAACCCTTGGGAAGTATTTTAACAAAAATCCATATGTATGCGTGCTGGTCCGAGTCTCTGAAATGTTGTATATTGATTCTTATATGAAAATATGACTAGATATTTTATTTATGCTATAGAATTTATATTCATACAGGAAAATAGTTTTCCAGAAATTTTTACTTTTGTTCTTCTCACTTTCCCAAAGGCTTAACTTACTATATACCCTACTTAACAAAATAATAAAATAGTTTTGATTAAAATGTAACCTGACCATCTTAAGCCTTCGACAAAATTTGAGAATGGCAATTTATTGTAACATTTGTTCAATTGATTTTACTCTCGCGGACTACCAAAAACGTCTACGCGATCGACCGGTAGACCGCGGTCGACGTCATGGCCACCGCTGTGCTAAGGGAACAAATTATCGTTGAGAATAGGTTTGAAAATGGGTTTGAGAATAGGTTTTGAGCTGATAACTCTTAAAGGGCTTCAGACAGCACATTGGGTGTAATAGGTCAGATTAAAGAAGAGGGTCTAGAATTTACAGTTTTTATAAAAAAAATTTATGTTAATGACCTTTTTGCAAATAGAGGTTAAATTAAAAAAAAAAAAGGTAAGAAAATCCGAAATTTTTAGTTTAGACAACCATAATTCTTGATGGGAGAGGGGTATGGGGCTGATTGATTAGTCGTTGGAAAGGCCATACAATGAGCCCTTAACTGTGACCGTACACCCTGTAGTTTTAAAAATACAGGGTGTTTTGTGAAAAAAAAATTTTATTAATCACCCCGTAACTCCTAAACGGTTGATATGCCCACCCCCCCCCCCCCCCCCGCCATACAATTTTTGGTTCGTCTAGGTGAGTACTATCACCTCTATTGACCTCCTAGTGGGAAACACCCTGTATAAAACAGAAAGACGCTATCTTAATTATTTTACTCGCCGCGACTAATTCCTTCTCTGGAAAAGCGTCGTCCTTGCTCATATAAAATGATTTTACGTGAAATAATATGCTACCTTATTGTCTAATTGAATTATTCCGTAATTATTAGCTTCCTTGTTCCATCATTTTCAAATTATTACTGTCAGGACCAATTTACAATACAAGTCCCTTTCTTACAGAATCCAAAAAATTCATAACGACCTATTTGACGAATTACCACTACCCATTAAATGAAATCGTACGGTATTCTAAGTTTGTCATTCTGTTTGTAAGACAGAAATAATATGATGGTAGAGCAAAATGGCTTAGACACGCACGGTTAATATTAAAAGTTATTTTGTTTTTTGCGATCCGGCCGTCTGTCCGTACGCATTTAAAAAAAAAAGGAAAGTTATGCCTAATCCACAATGCATGGTAAAACCACGTCGTCAAAACGATATCGTTTGCTGAAAAATGCATATAAATACACGAAATATGCAAGTAGTGGTAAACTGCAAAATTAAACAGCTGTTGACCTGTCAATTATCATAAATGTAATTGCTTTCTCGATTGCATTGTAGAATTACATCAAAGAAAATATTTAGTCTCAATAATTTATATTTCTATGTAGTATAGTAAACTAAGAAATTGCTTGGGACACGTCAAATAATATAAAATATTGCTTTAAAAACTGAAAATACAAGTCCCAGTTTACAGCTGTTTTGTTCTAAATTCCCCATCATGTCGTCAAATGAGTGAAAGAGAAGCGACATTTTTCCACGCATGAATTTTCAAAGGCAAGAGTGTGAAGCAAACACAAAAATCCATGCCGTTTTGACGACGTGGTTTTACCATGCATTGTAGATTAGGCATTAAGTTCGAAAATGGGACCAATCGGGCAACTCCTTCGTAGGGTTACCATACAAAAATTTCGTTTTTCAGTATACATATATTTGGTATATGGTTTTCTCGTAGCTATAGTAAATAAAATTTCAAAAATTGACTAAAATGGGCAACCGTTTTTGGTGTTGCCATATACAAATTTTGGTTTTTTACGTATACTCTGAAAATCAGCAGTCCTAGACGTTTTCATTGTACTGAAAAATTCTTCAGAATATATAATCCTATAAAATTGGTTATAATCATTTTTGCTGTCCGACAAACCGTTCTAGAAATATATGTGAAAAGACACTTCAACAATCAAACTTGCACAGAGAGGAGACCATGGGAAATTACATACGGGCATTCATCTTGGATATCATAAGAATTGGTCTTACACAAATTCTAGCTTTTTTACTTGTTAATTCTTAATTTCATTTTTTTTTTCTTTTTTTTTTAATTTTTTTATTTTGTATTTCTTATCTTTATTAAAATTTCTGTTGCTCTATTTTTAAGTAATTCTTATACTGTTGTTCATAGCTAGTCCGTAGTCCATAGTCATAGTTAGCAAGTTAATATTATAGATTAATTCTTATTTTTAATATTGTAGTCTTCGTCCTATTTCTCAATGAAATATGTATAAGAAAAAATATTTTAATTTCAAAATTAACCGGTAGCTTTTAATTAAGACTGAAGTCTGTAGGCTATGGTTATAAAGTCATAAATAAATTAAATAATTCCCAACTAAATAATAGTTACATGTGTGTATGCCGCAGTCGTAGTCCAAATCTGCAGGCGGGCTCATTCGATATGCAAATATTAAAATACTATACAATACAAAAATGTTTTATTGCAAGACCCTGGCCAAGACCACGTCCTTGAACAGTGGGTACATAGATCGACAGTGGTTACTTAATTATTAACATGAAAATTAGCAAACTCAACTAAGAGTTTTTGTTTAAGGAATCGTAGTCATTTGGCTAAAATAATAATAATAATTTTATTATGGTTGAGAAGATAAAAAAGCAAGATCAATATTATCAGAGGACTATTTTTCTGTATGAATAGTAGTTTACGACGCAAGAGCTATACAGGGTGTTTCCGTAAAGCCGGAGGTGATATACCTACTCACCTAGACGAACAAAAAATTTTATGGCGGGGAGACCACATCAAGATACAGGGTGATTAATAAATTATGCTAGTTTTTCACAAAATACCCTGTATCTTTAAAACTACAGTCAGTCCCAGAATCAACGACGTTCACTTCTGATCATGACACAATGAGTCGTTTGTGTTCTTGGGTGGTATTTAAAAAACAAAAAAACAAAACAAAATCCAAAAGACGATTCTGGGCTTTAGGTTCCACTTTTATCCGCACGTTCTTTGAAATGTAGCAGCATAATTTCACAATTACCGGACCAAATAGATTTATTTAAATTCCGGTTTATTTACATTCCATTCAAAGTTTTAACTCGAGATCAAGACCAAAAATTTTCTAGACGATTGAAAAGTTCACGGTTTGTAGTTTGTTCCAAGATCTATGTAGCTTTTGACCAGAAACCAGACAGCTAGATCATATCTTAACATCATAACATCCCAAAAAGTGTCCTATCTTTGTTCAGAACTCTAAGATGATAAACTAAACAAACTATAAATGGTCAAATTTAATTAATTTTTCCCATTGTTGTATTTATAAACAGGTCAATGGAGACCTGCAATTTTTACATTTAAAAATATTTTACTAATCTATATATAACTGAAAATGATATTTTATTTTCTTCAAAGGTTTCCATCTCCTATTTAGAAATATATAATGAGCTGATACGAGATCTACTAAATCCTGGTGGTGCATTAGAACTCCGAGAAGATAACAGAGGCCAAAAAATAACAGTTGCCGGATTATCTGAGGTGACAACAACAAGTCGCCAGGAAGTAATACAATTGCTGTTAAAAGGCAACAAGGCCCGGACAATGGAACCAACCGCAGCAAACCAAACATCCTCTCGCAGTCATGCACTACTTAGTATAACAATACAACATCTTACTACGCTGGGAACTAAACAGGGTCGCCTTTTCCTTACTGATTTGGCAGGCTCTGAGAGGGCAAAGAAAACAAAAAATCGAGGCAAACGTCTCCAAGAAGGTGCACATATAAATCGTAGTCTTCTAGCTCTAGGAAATTGTATTAATGCTCTCTCTGGTGGAGCCAGATATGTAAACTATAGAGATTCAAAATTAACTAGACTCCTAAAAGAAGCCTTAAGCGGTAAATGTAAGACAGTCATGATTGCACATGTTGCTCCTGAATCTCGACATCGAGATGAAAGTAAAAATACTCTTGTTTATGCCGATCGAGCTAACAATATTACCACAAGGATTCAAAATACTTGTTACATTGAAGATAGCCGTGAATTTCCTATGAAACATTATCAAAATCTTGTTGTCGAACTAAGAGAAGAAGTGACAAGATTACGATCAAAAATGCTTACAGAAAGACCAAGAAGTGGAGCAGCTCTAAATATCAGCTCGGTTAATGATGAAAAACGGAAATCTGAACTAAGATACCTTAGAGAGCAGATTGTGTTAACGTTTAAGCAACAAATGAAATTGAGAAGAAAACTACTGGAAGCGGAGAGTCATCTTCTAGGATTAGAATTAGATGCAGAGAAACAACATATGATTATATCTCATTGGCAAGGAAGAATGGGAAAACTTTATGATCAGCCAACAGATGATGGTAATTTAAAATTTATTTATCTTATTTTTAACCACAAAATAGCAACTGAGACATATTTAGACTAAAATAGGAAAACATAAAATATTGTGCGCATACGAGAATTTTAGCATTCAAAGGTCGTATCCACCTAAAGTCTTGTCTCTGTAGAGATCGCGTGCAGTCCTTCAGGTCACAGCTTGATACTTTTCAATTGTTTTCTGAAAGATTTCTGTGGATACGCAAAGAAAACTTTGACTCTTCACAGTTTAAGATTTTTTATTTTTTTTTGCTCTATTTCTGTCAATTTTTATGTGCGCGCACTGTCTGAAGACCGCAGTGGAAACGGGCCTTAAGGATAAACGCTGGAGCTATATTTCAAAAGAAAAACTAGCCCCTATGAAAAATCATATATGCGCTCCGAACTAAAAAAGCCAAAAACTTTATTTAGTGAATAGTGTGCTTTATCAGAATGCATTAAGCTTGAAGCCAAACCAATTGAAATACGAGCTCCACTGACGCCTTTAACCTTATTTACTACATCGTTTCTGTATTGATAACGAATTCAGGTACCGCCAGCCAATCAATAAAAAAGTCACATAACCTATCGCTAAAGGTTCAAAATTTGTCAGACTCTCTAGTTGATATTCATGCACTGTTTTCCAAAGATGACTCACAATCTATCTCTCGGAATCCAAACAATACGCTCCTTATTCCAGTCATCAATGACATGCGGCGCAGCTTAAGGCGAGTTGAAGGCGATATCGAGTCATAGTCATCTACGGTTTCCTAGAACTCAAGGTTAATCAAGTCCATAGCAACTGATGTCAGGAAATAGGTTCCAGGGGATAAGGAATCGTCTGACTCTGCCTCTCAACCATTACCTCTCGTGTAGCAGAGTGTAGACTTTAGCTCTCCTGTATCTGACGCACATAGTCGCAGGCCAGCTACAAAACAGAGGAACCGGAAAAATCGCCACCATGATGCCAATGACGCGATACTTTTAAATCATGACTCTGGTCAATCTACAGCAAACGGTGATCGAGTTTGCGTTAGTTTCGGTAGCTGAAGGGAGTGAGCGTTCCACAGTAGAAAATGATGCTTCATCTATGTCCTCTTTAGGAAATGGTATAGGCGCCTCCCTGAGAACGGTACCAAAACCTTCAAGTGTTTTCATCAGCCGTTTGTCTCCAGAAAATATGAGTGAGGACATTTTGAAGTATCTGGAGTCAAAAAATATCGCAATATCGAAAAATTAGTAAATCCTCTAAACCTGTTGCAACATTTGTTCTAACTGTGCAGGATAAGTTATTGGATCCGACATTTTGGCCCTCTGGCGCATTTACCAAATTTGTTCGTACCTTCTGGGCGCCAACATAGAAATACAACTAAAATAAGCAGCGATATTCCAAGAAACTCAAATCGCTTTACCTTTACTATCAAAACGTAAAAGGGATTCGAACTAAAAATGCACAAATCTTCAAATCCTCTGTTGCAACTTGTTTCGTTATAGTTGCTTTCACTGAAGCTCCGCTGTATCATGGTTTTCGCGATGTTGAAATCTTTGAAAATTCGTATCAAATTTTTAGAAGAGATAGACAACTGAATCTGTAGCTCGAGTTGGTGGCGTACTCCTCGCCTGTAAAAACCACTTAAATTGCAACCAAATTGATCTTCCCAGTTTCTGCAACACTCTCAACATTGAACTTATAGTTCTTAAGCTGTCTCTCTAAAAACACGACTTATACATACTTTGTTGCTATATTCCTCCAAACTCCATAAATATCGTTGATGACAAGGGTCAGAATATTTACGACCTACATTTCAGAATCTAATTTCATCCATAGTAAGATGGATCCTCTTGACAAATTACTACTAATTGGTGATTTTAACTTACCAAATATACAATGGGTACTAAACGAAGAGGACGATGACTATCTTCCACTTAATAACTTGACAACTAGGGAATCCCTGTTCCTGGACAGTATTTCATCTCTAGGAATCAGCCAAATCAGTAATGTTATGAATGACATGGGTAGGCAGTTAGACCTGGTATTTTCTACTAACGCGGATAACTTATTAGTTGAACCTAGCCCAGGTATAATGTCTACTCTTGACAAATACCACCCCCCTGTACTAATTACATATTGTGACGAAACGCAATATTTTTTCAATTTTAGAAAGGCTGACTTTTCGGAACATACCAGTAGACCTACCTCTATTGATTTCATCACATTTCTGTCTTGCAATAGATTTTTCTAAGGTCTACAAAATTCTTTTCGATTATTTTCTTTTCATGTTCCGCGTGAGCGTCAGAGATTCTCTAAAACATGTTCGCCGTGGTTCAATAAAAAACTGAAACGTCTTAAAAATAGAAAGAATAAACTGTGGAGGAACATTATAAGTCACAACAATTTCCTCACATACTATAATGAGTTCAAAGAGCTTTCCTTTGGATGAGTATATATTCAAAGTATGTTTTTTTTTTTTTTGTGTTTTGACAACTACCTCAAGGATTCTGCTAGTGATGATTCGTTTAAAATTTGCGATATGTTTGCTTCTCTTTTTGAGCATGCATTTGCCTCGTCAATTTCAGTCATATGAACCACTCTCATAACGTTTCTTTCACTATTCCTTCAATTTCAGAAGAGGATATACTCAATCATATTAATGGGCTTCCAAATGACTTCACACAACGGGTCCGGATGGAATCCCTTCACCCTTTTTTAAGTCCTGCTGCCTTGCCCTGGTAGCTGCGCTGAGAATTATTTTCCAAAAATCGCTCGATAGTGGTTGTTTCCCGCAGCTATAGAAAATACCTATCCACAAAAAGGTAGTAAAAATTAAATTTCTAACTATAGACCTATTGCAAAATTATATCATTTACTGTCAACTATCAACTTCCTGTAAGAATTTGCTCTCTTCAAACCAACATGGGTTTATTTCTCGCAGATCTACAACCACTAACTTGCTGGAATCTGTCTCGGATAGCATTGGCTGGTTGGCAAAAGGCTATCAGACAAATTGTATTTATATAGACTTTAGTAAAGCCTTCGATAAGTTATTTCTCTCCGTGACACTCTTTAAAATGAAAAAATATGGGTTTCCCCCTTCATTTCTAAAATGGACCGAGTCTTATTTAGATAACAGAACATACCAAATATATTTCCGCCATTCCATCTCTGGAGTGGCTTCGTCTGGTGTACCTCAAGGTAGTCACTTGGGCCCGTTGTTCTTTATTCTGTCTATTGACGACATTGTCTCTGTTGTGAGGCACTGCAAAGTCTTGATATATGCTGACGACGTTAAGCTTTTCGCTCAGATTAAATCGGTTAACCACTGTGAACAGGGTGACCTTCACAAATTTTATGATTCGTGCACAAATAATAATTTGGTACACAATATCGACAGATATGGGGTTATGACTTTTCAAAAGAATCAGAAACCAATCACTTATTATTTCTCGGATTCGTCGATTCGACGTGTGGGCTCGGTCTGTGCTTTGGTGTCAAATGTGACCACAGATTGAATTTTATCTCCCATATAAACCACATCGTATCAAAGACTAGCTCTATGCTAGGTTTTATAAAACGTTGGTCCCAAGAGTTTTCGAATCCTACCATAACATTGCGTTTGTACTCTTACTTCGTGAGACCACTTCTTGAATACGCTAGCAAGGTCTGTTCGAGTCTGTTCAGAGAAACTTTTTACGATTTGCTCTCAGGCACCTACCCTGGAATAATTCATTAATTCTTAAACCCTATAAGGATCGCTTGAAGATTTTAAATATGCACTCGCTTGAGAAACGTCGCATGGTTGCCGATGTAACTTTTATGCATCAACTCTTAACCGCGAATATTGATTCTCCGTTCTTACTGGACAAAATCTCTTTTCGTGATAGTAGACTCAATTTGAGAAGGTTAACTCCTCGAAGTCTAACTTTAGTATGCACGAACCTATTAATCGCATGTACATTACTGTTAATAATACGGGTGAGCATTTTGTTGTTGACGTTTCTAAGCATGTTTTAAAAACACGTCTATATAATATTTAAGTTTTTGTTCTATTTAATTTTCTTTTAATTTTTTGTGTTTTGTTCTATGTCGCAAGCATGTATTGTTGACTGTTTATTTATTAAACGTATCACTACTGCGAACTTGTGTTAAGCTGGTTCTGATAGTAAAAAAAAATAAATAAATATGATTCTAAGGCTTAGTTTACATTTAGATATATCGGGATTCATATGAGGCATATGTTGATTTTACTCTTCATTTGACTTCGGGCGATACTTTTGCGTTTCATTCTGATGTGCAGTTTATTGTGCTTTTAGATTTGTATTGCGGTTAATTGCTTAATTAAAGATCATATCATCAAGATCATAATAAAAGACCCTTACTTCTTATAGAAAAAATAAGAAAAAGTCATATTTAGGATATCAGGTCAAAAGAATATAAAGATTTTAATAAAAGAAAATTATAATTTTCAAGAAATCACTCAGGAGTTAGAAAAAGCCTTAGATACATTTCTCACTGTCACTGTTTTAGAGATTCGATGCATATAAATCATAGATGCAAAAAGTATTTTAATTTAACTGATAGCTAATCGGCTGGGGATATAGAATTTCTAACCCTTGCGTCTTTCTTTACTATAAGTGACGCCACTATTGGCAAAATCAACCCTATATGCCTGCCCCATGTGTTTCACGTTTTTTAAAAATTCACGTTGCTATCTTATCCTAGCCTACTTCACTTAGACCTCCAGTGCGTCCATAATACCCCTTGACCTCTTGGGATAACCTTTAAACCGCCCTTGATCCATCCTGCTTCCCTTAGGAATCTCAGGATGCATCTGAACTCTTTGCTTTGCAGCTCCCCCAGATTTGAAAAGAAGTAGCTATACCTAAGAGCCTACCTCTTTTATTCATCAGTATTCATCGCAAAGTATTGTGAGTACAAATTAATTCGGTCCGTTTTTTTCTGTTCAAAAAGGCATTTATATTAGAACAAAAAGAATGAACAGATTAATCAAAGTATAGTCCACTGCTGGCTACTACTTTTTCCCACCTCTTAGGCAATTTTCGAATTTCATCTCGAAAAAATGTCTCGTGTTTTGAGGCAATCCTAATTTTGAGCTTCGAGCAGGAAACTAAATGGAGTTGACATGAACCGTGATAGATCGTAACCACTTTTAGTTGTGTAAGATACACCAGTGAAATCGAGAGCATTTCTCGTCATATGAAGCCGCCATGCTAATTAATGGCGGGAAATTTTAAATATTATTTAAGTGCAAGTATGACACAAGGCGAAATCTATTACATATTCGCGTAGTTATAAATATATACGTATACATAACAAACATCAATAAATAAATTTTAATATCCCCTGGTAATCTGCAAAATATAAAAATCTAAGTTAATTGGGAGTTTTTCCATTTTTCTAATGTCTTACCACGTCTATGCGTCAAGTTTCAACCAAAAAATTTCCATGAAATAGTATCAAATCTCTGCATCGAAATCTGGCAGGCAAAGTCCAGTATGGCCGAACCTCACGCACACATAAAGCGGCATTTTGGTTACGCTATTGCCTTCTTTACCCGTAATGACCCCTACTAGATTCCTGGTATTTGTTCTGCTGCTATTAATCAGTTCTCTTTCTGCCATATGCAGGCCATAATTGCCTCGCAATACCGCAAGTTTCCCTGTTGATCCACCGGAAACTTGGCTTTTCAGAGGAGCCCCTGATGATCTCCGCTTTTAAAGCTCCGATCAGGATCCTCACATAAGCTATTGCTGCGGAGCTATCCATTTCAGACCCCTTCTAATGTAAACAGAAGTTAAAGCTTTTCTGAATATATACAAGCCGAAAAATGTGGCAATACAAATGTAGGTATAAGTTTGGATAAAAATCCCGATACTATATATTTAAGTGTTAACATGCAACATCATTTTATTTCGCAATTAAAAAGAGTACAGAAACTTCGGATCGAAGACGTCCCAATGTAAAAAAGGGTTTTTCGCTAAGATTGGACTTTTTTCACATTTTGTCTTGCATTTACACGAGACCCCCCCCCCCCCCCCCCATGTCTATCATCGTCGAAAAGACTTGAATGTTGAAGCGTATGAGCCAGGGCAATGAGATCAATGGGAAGAAGTTCCTGTTCGTAATTGCGGTTGAAGTCCATGACTTGCTGTTCACGACACCATCCCCATTTTCCTGCATTCAAATTATTTCCAGCCCAAGTATTTTATTTAATGTTAACTTCTTTTAACATGTTGTTTCAAAGCTATAGATGTTAGTGATAATGACAAAAGCTTCGCTAACGAAAAGTTAAGGATTTTTTAAACAGTTTACAATGTAGGGTATTTATCGTAGAAATCTCAGCTTCATATCCTCCGTACTGTACGTGGGAGAGATAAAGTTTTTTATCTTTCATATGATAGCTGCAACTGCAACTCAACAATTAAAAAATCAGTCAATTTCCCGCTAAATGCGTTCATTGCAGCTACAAGCATGTTCTTGCAGCAAGGTCTTACCATTTTCGTAGAAATAAGATACCCTTGCTGTTTCCGCTAAAAATTACTCCTCCAAGTCAAATCAGAAGAAGTAGAATTTGTGCGACGAAAATTGTATTCCTAAATATTTTTGAGAAGACTATTCGGAGACGAACCTCGAACCGATCTGAATACTAAGCTACATAAAATATATTTTATTAACTACAAAGTTACTTTCTATTCATATATTTACTGGTAATATTTTTCCAGAAGTCGATTCTGAAGGTTCAGCGGCATTGAAAAATGCTTGGGCAGAACTGGCAGCCATCGAAAAGGAGACTAGAAGATATAGGGAAATTCGAGAACGTACAGAACAAGAGCTTGAAATGTGCAGACAGAAGGGTGTCCAGCTAGAAGATGTGTGTATATAATTTTTGTTATTTAATAAAATCCTTGCATTAATTACAAGTATTTCTTTCACAGGAATTACCAGAAAGAATCAGTAGCGATGAAGAGAGGGAACTTCTGGGTATAAATCTTATCAAAATTAATAAATTTTTTACAAAATAATTATTTCAATTTTCCACGAAGCCTTACTATGTCGTGTACATGAGCTTGAAGCTGATAAGGTATCACTACAGGCAGAGCGGCTAGCAAGACAGGCCGAATTACGGAGAAGAGATTTGCAATTGTTGCGCGCAGAACGCCAGAGAAGATTATGTGAAGATATTATAAGTAGCCAACGACGTTTAATTGAAGAGGGGCATGTGGAGCTTCCGGATGAACTTAAAGAATTGTACGCTTTATATCAGCAAGAAATTCATGCCAACACAGTGAATTCTTCTGTTGCTGCCCCACGTGACTTATATGAAAAGAAATTGCCTCCGATTTACTCAGCAGGGTAATAATCTCAATTAATTAAATTCGACCACTGATGGTTATTTCTCAGATCTAATTCACCTGCCAGTTCTAGCTCAGGTTCAGATTGGTCACCTTCCCCTCTCCCACCTATTGAATCGCACAACATGGACATTTCTCACGATGGCCCTGATAGGCTAATGGGACCACCTGTTGCTCCTCGTTTACCCTCCATTGTACGGAAGCGTACAAGTTATAGCGGACATCAAAGCACCTCCAGTGAGGAATAATATTTTGTTATTAAGCGTATAAGGCTAAAGAAAATTTCGAAGAATATGAACTTTGTACTTTCCGTCCAGTTTATGTTTAGATAATAAATATCTGTAGAGAGAAATCATTTGGTTTCATTTTTATTTATTTTAAATAAAATATTTTTGAATTTTATAATTTGAATAAGAAGTTCTTAGGGACGTGCTAGCCCAAATTCGTTGAAAACAACAACAAAAATCAGTGTTGCAGGTGCAGTCAATTCAGTGTGGTTTCTAGAACTCGACGAAATGATAGCCAAAGAGCTAATATACAACTTCGTAGCTGGTGGCTCTCAAAACACGCCAGGCCGAGTGTCCACGAGACGTCCTTACTTGGGGCCTCCAACGCTTAATCCATACTTGCTAAGGCTCAAACACCCTTATTATCGTTGTCACTTTAAGTGAGAAATTGCGTTACGACACAAAAATGGTATTATGGTTGTCGTTTAAAGTGACATTTGTCGAAAACATACGACTTTGGACGTATTACTGTTGTCGGATTAAGTAGACAAATGCCGATGTAAGTGACAATTTTACTCACTTGGTTTTCGTAAGTGACAGATGTTAGATTTGTGTAAGAAAAAGGGAAATGCAAGCAGAAAATGATAAATTTTATAATGGCTTTCTAAGTTGTTCATTAAAACATAAAATTCAATAGATTTTTATAAATTAAATTATTTTTTTTTGCAATTGTAGTGTAAAGATTACAACAAAAAAACAATTTGAAGTCATGATAGATTTTATGGTGAAGCATCCTGTTATAGCTAAAGGGCTAAAATACATCGCGTTTATATATATTTTTTTCTTTTAAACACTTTCAAAAATAACAACAATACCACGAAATAAGACAAACACCAATTTTGTCTACACCCTGACGCATGCCCTGATGCTACCTGTCCCTTTAAGTGACAACTATAATACGGCTTTGAAGAAAAATGTCACGTCACACCGTTCGACAACGATAATACGAAAAGTGAAGTGAAGTGAGAGTGACTGCGAAGCTTGTCACTTTGGTGAGTCGACAACTGTAATAAGGGTGAAACAATCAGATTGCGGTTATGTTTATGATTCTTCGGCCACTAGTAAAAGTCTCAAATTTGAAAGGCAGCTTAAATCAGCCACACAAACAAATCGTTGGTTAGATGATCGGCTGCAGAGCTCTCAGCGTCAATTACTAAAAATTGGTGGAGTTTGCAATGAGAACGAACATATTTGACAGTCGGAAGCCTGATGGATAGTGTAACCGGTTTCTTTTCTGCAACTCTTTTATACAGTTGTCAATCATGTGAAGTACCTTTAAACATTTCTTTATTATTATTGGTTACAATATGAGACTTGATATGTGATAACAGAAATATATAGCCTTAACATGTTCTAGGTCAAATATAAAGTCCGAAGCCCAAGCGAAGTTCTGGTACCTTGTAACATCTAGGGCTGTTCCATAGAATCACACTCGCTTTATTTAAATTTTATTTTAAACAAATCACCAATGCAATTGGCTCAGGCGTGATAATACCAAGAAGAAGTAGACTTATGTTTAAGGCAAAAGAAAGGAAAATGTTAGTTGTTACTAGTTCTAGTTTTAAGGCAGCTCAAAATAAGTTAGACCAACGTTGGAAAAACTCAATCAGCATATGGACACGCCCCCACATTTTGTTTTCACACAGCTACGGTACGCACGTACAAGCGGCTTTGCCTACAGAGCTTATATTTCATACCAAAATTTATCTTCATTTTACCTTCACACGTTCGTACACACAACTACACATATTCGCTGATGCAGCATTGTCTTCACGCATATACACTCTTCAGTCGCACTCTGCCAAACATCAGCCTTCACACACAGGCGTCAACAGCACAGGCACACAGGCACAACCTTCTGTACACATATTACTTAATATATAGAAGGTTGTGGCACAGCATATAGTTCGCACACACACCATCGACAATTGTCATTCCCACCCGTATATATATATATATATTCATTCGCATTTTGGTACAGACCAGTTATCATACATCAATTTGCAATACACAACTTCAAGTCGCAGAATATATAGATATACTTCGCTACGTTTAATTTGCACCTAAATCGTATCATCTTTGTAAGCATTAGATGGCCCTACAAGGGAAACTTTGCCGACAAAGTAATCGAAACAGACAGAAAGGACCGGAAAAAGAAAATCTGATGGGAGATACAAAAACAACGTGAGGGGGTCCAGAGATGAGAGAAGCCTGAACCTGAACGATAAGGCACCGAGCGGATCTCTCATGGAAGTCACAAAAAAGCTGTATTCCCACATATAAATTAAAAAATTTAATAAAAAAAAAGGGAGTACAAAAAGAACGAATCGAGAAAAAGGATAGCGTGTGGATTCGTGTATGTGAATATGTAAGCTTAGATTAAGTAAAAAAAAAAAAATATTGAATTTATCACGAGACAAAGTCTTGTATAATTAAATTATTTTTTGGACTAAATATAGAGCGTTTTAGCAAGCCGTGAAGGAGTTATAACCTGTTTGTTTGTCTTTTACCTTATCTGATTTCTAGTATAACTCAAAACTAGGAATTTAGCACTGGGAAAAAAGTAGAGTCCATGGCAAATACTTGAAAATGTATAATTCAATTATCTAATAATCATAATAATTATAATAGACGTAAACAGAGAATACATTAGCAAAGAAAAAAAATTAAAACAAATGTCCTTAATTAAATTTGAAAATGCATTTATAAGTCCACTAACAATGCTGGAGACACGCACATGTCCCCAAAAATAATTTAAAAGCAATCAAATAATACTAAACAAAAGGTAAATATGCAATTTCTTCTAATACGATCTATCCTCGTAAACGTTTTTTTTTTGTTTACATACATTTAAGCGGCTTACGACATATCAATAATGTTTTTTTGGAGTATTGGATAATAATAATATGTATTTTAATAAATTTCATATTTAAACATTTAGCAATTTGTGTTTCGTATAAAAATTGATTTCTTATTTTAATAATAATATTACTATGTAAGCTTAGACGAACCTCTGCTTAGATCTTTGTATGTAAAACTCAACAAAATTAAGATTTTAAACAAATAATGTGCCATCTTTTCTGAACTTTTTATTTTTGCCTATATTAACGATTCTATGATATAATATGAAGCGTATTGGCAGTCGCACTGTATGTGTGTGTGTGTGTTTGCTCTTTGCCTTTAAACGCAAGGCTCCACATAATTGCCAGGAAATAGCCCGGTTACTCCATCCATAACACCTTCCCACCAGCCATCATCATTCTTCTTCAATACGTAGAGAACTGAACTCTCCTGAAAGCTCAATTCGTCATCTTTGTCTGCATAATAGTCGTAAATAGCAACAACTGTAAGATTAGAACGCCTGGATAATAAATTTTCCAAGAAACAATAACAAATTAGATGCACAAACCTTTTTCAATATAGTTTTTTGGCACCCAGCCGGGAAGATTTTGATCATCAGGCACTATAGGCGCTAATTGTCCTTGTGTTGATGCTCTTGGCCTTCCAAAATCTTGATGCTCATCCTCTGGCGGAGGTGGAGGTGGCAGTGGTGGTGATTGCGATCCAGGCCGTTGAAAGTTAAGACTGAAATTGTTTCGGTTTCTATTTCGTAAAAAAAGATTATATAATTGGAACAAAGAACAAGGCGAAAATATTTTTAGTTTTACTTTTTAAAACGTACGTTGATTTATTTATTTTTTTTTTCTTTTCAATTTTAACAAACATTATACAAATTAATTCCAATTATCATAAATAATACTGTAAAACATAATCTCCTTAATAATGTAATGAATTCGCCGACTATGTATGAATTTTAGGGAATTTCTAATTGGGGTTTGGTCTTCTGAACTATTTATAATAATTATCACAACGGTATTACTCTCTACACGCCTTCAGAACGCACTAATAATTATTATCTAGATAAACAGTTTTAACAAACAAACGCCATAAATATAGTACATATCCTAACAACACAAATATTAAATAATCTCCCCGTTGTTAACTTTATAATTTTCTAACAATTCTAAAATTTTTATTACAATTTACAATAGGCGCTTTCTTTTGGAATTTTCTATTCAGAGGATCTAAACGATTTACTAAATTTAGGTTTTCTACTCTTTTATTACTCAGCTGCACTTCCAGAGTAAATTGCTATAATCTGCATAGCAATTTTCTCCATTGACCGACCACCGTGATGATAGAGAAAAAATCCAGTTTGGTCATCAAGTTACAGATTGAAATATCTTTCCGCTAGTACAGAACTGAAAATAATTATAAATCAACTGTTACGAATTGTATTGCGATTTTTTATTATTTCGTCATTTTCTTCTACTTTATGCATTATGTATTGACGATCGTAAAACGTTCACCGTTATCAATATTATGTATACGTGAAAGTAAAAAGCACATACATACAATATTAGTATTATTGTCAATAACTCTGAATAGATAATACCAAAAGAATCCGACTTATAATAGTTTGAAATGAAGCTGTAACTGCAATGGGACCCGTTTCATCGAGCACTAGAAAAAATCATGTTAATAGTAAAAATAGATTATTCCCGTTGCGATTTTGGCCTAATTAATTATGTTTCAAGGTTCTTATAATAATATCAACATTGCCATGTGGTAGAAATCGATTAGTATTGCCATCGCAAGTCTAGCTGCAACTTATCAGACTATTTGAAATGCAAAAAACGCTTTTATTTTTATCCTCCTCTATGCGAAGGCAAAGGTTGTACTGGATCTTAAATGACTGCAACCGCAAACAACCTACATCTAGATATGAAAAACTTCAAAAAAAAAGCAGTCCAAAAACGATCTTTTTCTTTTAAAACGAGCTAATAGCCCGCTAATAGAAAGCTCTATACATTCCCTCTCCCTTACCCTCTCTCTCTCGCACACACACACGCACACGCACACGCACACACACACCCACACACACACACACTGTCTTTTTGGTCCAAAAATTTTAATTTTTTTTTTATACTCTAGATGAAATAATAGGGGGTATAATAATAATGCCATTTTCAATTTCATTCTAAACAGAGATGACCCGAAAAATACTTTTAAATATGAGAGCTGCACTTTTCGGTGTATATGAGCTATTCATAATTTTCAAATAGATATATTTATTTTCAGCAGGAACTATTGAATTTATAATTCGATTAAAAACGAGTCGGGCTCGCACAATCAGGATTCCGTACTATGACTTTATCAACGACTAGTCGATCGATCGAATTTAAGTACAATATTTAAAGCTAAACCAAATTTTCTAGTGATCGCTGAATAATGAACAGACGGGCGCAGGAGTAATTTTATAAGAATTGGTCTTATTAGTAAGATTTGTTCAATAAGTTAACTCGAAAACCATTTTTTTACCAGCAATTATGTTTTATTTAATTATGAACGAGGTACGAAAAGGTACAACATTTGCAACAAAATCTTCGATTATTTGTTTTTTACCCTTAATACCATCTCTTGGTCAGAATCTGAAGAGCTACTTTCGTCTAACAGAAGTGTTTTCATTTTTTCCATATTGGACTCATCCAAAATAACTTCATACAATTCAGAATTGTTAATAATCTGGCTTATTTTTAAAATGTATACAAAGTACTCAACAACACGATACATAGTTGTCAAAACGATATCAGCTATCAGGTGTTGTAAAAATCATGTCGATTTCGATGAGGCTTCAGTACAACACCAGTGTTCCACTTTTCTAGCAGTGCAGTGCAGCTAAAATTGCTCGGCGAGACTATTTTTATAGCAGGTGTGCACTGAACTTCCTCCTGCTTTACGCTAGATTTTTTTCGGTATTACAAATACCACAGTATATTTATACGGTAGATCAGCTTAAAACAACCTACTGAATAGAATTAGAATTGAAATTTTAAAAAAACCTCAAAATTTTTCCCAAAAGAGGGAACTAATAAGTATGATACGGAAGTAAAGGGGCGAATAGTAACTAGTTGCACAATCTACAGGAAGAAGTATTAGTTTTAAGTAAGTACACATCTTGGCAAAAGTACTTACAAATGTATTGTTCCATAAATTAAACAGCTGTTTGACCGTAAAGTGGTGTTCGTTCATATAGATCCCACGGAACACGGACTTTAATAATATAGATTATTGAAGTCTGAGCCACGGACGATATAATATTCAAAATAGCTGTAATAATATTTCGAACTGTTTGACAGTTCTACCAAGCCGAATGATCGAATTATTTCATTTGGAATATAATAGTTCCTCCCTCACTGTGAGTAAAGATCTCTATTTCCAATAAATTCAGCATTTTAAAGACGGTAATTGTTCCAAATGGGTCATTGGCACTTGTATGACACGCTGCACATTGAACTCTATTTAATTAAAAATTAAGTCATTATGGAGACAGTATGTCTGGGTATTAAGCCAAATGTACTTATCACTCTCCTATGATGAAATGATAAGCTTCCGGATTAGAAACAATAAAGAAGACCGAAATACTTGGATTTCTATCGAAGAAACACCGGTGTATGGCCACTATGTATGTATGTTATCATATGAATCTAAGAACCTAACAAGATAGACAAAATATTTCCTTTGACACCAGAGCTTTTGGAAAAAAAACGAATTTTTTTTCTTACAAATAACTACTCTTGTAGTGCGGGGACTATCCTATCGCCACTTCTATGGATATCTACGGAGTATTATTAATTATTTCAGTGGAGTTTAGAAGAGGCCTCTCTAAAGGACTCCATAATTGTTAATCCAATGGGCTTCCTGAGGGCTTTGATAAACTCGGAAAGAGAGCGTTTTGCCGACCGCTTTGTGTCGGCGCTGCTGAATCTGGCTGGAATTTCCAGTACAGACCACGACGTCTCTTATGCGTTAGATTACCTTTCAAAAATGTCAATAGCATACTTGAGTGCACGTATTTTGATCACATTCTCGCAAAAATACAGTTGAGTGAAGTAGAAGCCCGGCGATGCCCCCTTTTCACTTTTGGTATCTTTTCAATTGCTGTACCCTATCATCTGTGAAGAATTTTAGCGATGAACACTAATCGCCTATCGCTAGTCTCGATTCTTATCTCTTAATAAGTATTTTTACTTTTTCTTTATTTCCAGCCGTTTTAGCAGGACTTGCACTTTGGTAACGCGACAACAACAATAATATTCACTTTAATACTCCAATGCAAATTTTCTACCTTAGGTATCTACCGAACTGATATGCTGGTATGCTGGTATACCAGAAGACTACGGATGTATTTTTCTTTTAAATCATTTTATTATTTACTATTTGCTCAATGAGATAAACCCGCTTCGGAATAACATTTCCTGCATTCTCACATGATATCTTTATGCATAAATACGAATATTTACTTCCATTTAGTTTTCAATTCCTCTTCTAAACAAATTAACTCATTTTACTTGAGCTTTTCTGGAAAATTATTTCTTTAGCCTTGCTTTTTTATCCATCCAATCTACCGAAGCGTCACAGACTAAAGCATCAAAGCGATTAAGTAATAAGAGTTTATCTTCTTATCATTTCAATGGCATACAACAAATGCGAAATCCTCAAAAAAAAAAACCTAGTTAAAATACTATCGACCTAATTCTCCATAATTCCATAAGCGAAATTGTTCATGCGAAAGAAAACTTGTTTTTACCCAGATCAAATGTTTACAGAGTGAAAATAACACTAATACGAATCGATTAGTTGCCAATAATGACAAAGATCTCGAATTACCTGCTTATGTTCCGCCCTAAAGTGTGCATTCCAATATGACTATGCTCGTTCATTTCATGAGTCACCGTCAAAGGTGAAGGGGGCGCTAAAAGTAAGAAATCGCCTATAAATTTAGAGCTTAGTATAATATTAAAAGGCAGCTTACGTGGCATGCTATTTCTATCGTCGTACGTTGTTGGAGGAGGTGGAGGCAGAGACTGCATCATTCCCGCTGAAGGAAGATTTACATGAGTAGCAACCTGTTGACTTGGTGGCATAGGAAGAGCACTATAGCCTGCTGCCCGTTCTCCACCCGAAGAAGTTCTTTTTGGATGACCAATTGGATAATTAGGCGCATAGTGCGATGGAACTTGTGGTGGATTAACAACAGGCGGTGTACGATATTCTCGAGAACTCTTTCCAAGTGTACCAGTATTTCCTGCAGACTTTCCTAAAGTTCCCGTATTTCCACGAGACATTTGTGGCGGAGTTGGTGGTTTGGTAGTAGGTGGAGGACCAACAGATGTATTTGTTGTAAGAGACTGTATCGACCCCTGGAATTTCTCAGTAAATTAAATCTAATGCAAAATGATTATATCAGTACTCATACCTGACTTGATCCTCTATGCTTTTGTCGATGAGTGCCAGCATTAATTCCATGTCCAATATCGTCCAGTATAGCGTAATCAATGGGTTTTCTCACATATTTAATTGGTTTCTCTGGATTTATGGGAGCAACAATCTTGTATTGCCTAGAACTCACTTTATTTGCCGTGAGCACACCAATCTCCCTAAGATATGGAATAATTCAAATATATTGAGATAAGGGATAATAATAACCAATTCGTTTACCTTCGGGCAACTTTCTCTTTGTGTATCATTACTGTCTGTGCAATATGATTCATCTGTGATTCCATCTCACTCAGTTGTTGTGCTTGTAAATCTAAGAGTTGCATATAGCTGTAAGCTAAAGTATTTATTTGATACGCAACACTAGCAAGGGACTGTGTAGTGTAGTTTTTAGTAGCTTCTAAAGCGGCTTTTTTGTTCTCGGCTCTACGAAATTTAAATTATGTATTTACTTTACTTTACTTTAAAATATATTTTAAACGCTTTTATACCTGTAGTATGTATCTTCACAATAATCGGCAACACGTTCTAAATTGGTAAAACTATCTCTAAGGCTCTGACGACCTTCCGGAATTTCCGTCCGTATTAAAGATGCTAATTCGTCCATTATGTTCTCACTTGCCATGACACTTTGCTGGTCCTGGTAGGAAGAATCTGACCCAAAATTAAAATATAATATGTAAATTCTTAGTTATGAAAAAAATACACCCCAGAGGATGAAAACATCAATAGGTCACACCAACCCAAATGGGTGGATTAGTCCACTGCACTTGAATTCACTATATTCACTCAAATAGAAGTATAAAATACTTAATATTCTCACCTGTATTATAGGAATACCTATTCATAATACGATAATTTAGCACAGAGTTCCATCAAAACGACGAAAAATACCAATCATAAGTTGATTAATTTTGATCAACCAAAAGTAGTCGACCATCTTTCAAAATTATGGACGAAATTAGGTAAAGTTGGCTGCACTTTCTTATGTTAACAAAAATTACCTACCACACCACAGTCCACAGAACACTGCTCAGGGAATATTTTATTCACAAAAATTACTTTTGGGATATTTATAAGATTTTTTTAAATGATTCGTTTGGACCGACGTACACAGAGCTATCACACAGCTCGCGCAAATTGCTCCACTTGTCCCTAAATCATAATAATTTTGCTACACTATAGTTCCTTATATTATGATAACCGAATTTAATTGTGCATGTGCTCAAGCAAGTTACAGTTTTTGATATAAACAATAACTGCATCACAAATTCACAGCACGTAATAATAATTAAATTATTATATTATCACCTCAAATTACAGGTAAATGACTGAACAGCCGCCCGAATAGTAATTTCACAATTTCAAAATGGCCGAATCAATTTCCTTTTCAGTAGTATTGTTATGCTGATCGTGCTGCAGTTCGAAACTTGGCCTTTCGGAATTTTTCCTACCCCCGAAATCATCTTTAAAGTAAAAAGCACAGAATGTACGCCTAGGCTTTCAATAGTATTGGTATGCTGCCCGTCCTCCCGATCGAAGCTTGGTATTTCGGAATTTTTTCTAACCCGTAAAAACTGCCTATAATCTGCCGGGTGGTGGCGCTGGTAAAGGCTAGAAAATAGGCCATTGCGAACAATGACGCAGATGAGCAGATTCATCTACCCTTACTCGTATTATAGTTAAGTCGATTACATGATACAAAGATAACAAGTATGGCCGATTCTAGAGGAATTTTTTGTGTTGCTACGTCAAGAGGTGCTGTCATTTCCAGCGAATTTTTTTTTTAGTTTTTCGTATTGATGATTAAGTTACTTTTGTAAAATAAATTTTAGTTTATCTTAAATTTTTATTTTAACATAATTATTTCCATAAAATTAGATTTACTTAATATAAATAATGGAAGTAGCTGCATGTAAAAGTGATCGTTGTTTTGTTTGTATATTTTTTTACGACAAGCAGTCCATTTATAAATTTTAGTATATGAAAAAAAAAATTTCAATTGTGAATATTTAAATTTCCCAACGAACAATCAAATACCAACTTAGCGAAATGAATACAAGAGTTTGACAATTACTGTCAATTTCGTAGGTGTGCCTGGGAGCCTTTAATTTATGTTGTTATTTAATATAAATACGCTATGAGGACTGTACGGATAATAAATTATATCCATAAATTACTGATAATTTTACAATAACACTGCTAAAAAAATGTTCACAAAATATAAAATTATCGGATGTAATGTTGACAAATCAACAAAATGAGGCGAACATTGTTTTAAAAACACGATTTTTCAAATTTGTCTACATATTAGCAATGGAATATGATGTTTTTTACGTCTTATTTATGTCAATTAACTTAGGTGTAACATTTATAATAATGCTGGCTGCTTGTTTGTGTTGCAGAAAGAAAATCCCAAAGTGAGTAAAGTTTTTGCTGTACGTAGTACAACACTACTGATTTGATCTGGTAGTGATTGAAAGTAGAGAAAGTATGTCATGGAATTTCTAATTGTGATTTTTTTTTTCATTAGTATATTTGATGTGGCTCTTGAGAACAAGCTTTATTATTAGTTATTAGATAAACAAATTAGTAATTGTAATCAATTATAACAACAATTGGTCGTCATGCAGATTGCATTAATTTTGAAGTTATTAAGCAAATAAATTTTGTTATGGAGGAATGCTTAAATGAAACCCTTGTCCAACCAACATTTTCAGTTATACTTTAGTTATATTCCAAATATGTATTTTAACATAATCTTTGCTAATAAACATTTAACAAGAAATAATTCATTATTGATTATTATATTACATAATGTCTATACTGTATGAGGCCTAAATTACATTTTAATCGCAAGATATCTCAAATTCTCAATGTTTTCTAAGTATATGTCAAAATTGTGATATTGTTAGCTCTAGCTCTGAGGTAGAATAAAGCATTACCCAAAAGGTAAACAAACATTTCCGTTAATTGTTAGACTTCCAAATCGGCGTCTAAATCAAACCAAAAAAAATTATTAGAGACTGGGAGCTAGAGTTTAATGCTGCGAACCTACATCATTCAATTGGAAAAAACTGAGCGAGGAATTATAATTATTGAAAATTATTAAAATTTAAATCAAATGTCTAAGCATCTTTCTAGGGATGAACTCACAATCAAATCTTATATATATATATGTATATACCATTTCACAGCTATAAACGAATTTGAAATTTTCCGTTTTCTCGATAACGAATACATCTTGTGATCAATCATTTTCAGTAAATGGAGTGACACTCAAGACTGCTCTAACGCACTAGATATGCTGTCTAGTCTAAATAGTATTTGAGCTGTGTAGATGAAATTTCTAGAAATTGGCAAAAATTACAGATTGTATTCTTCTAAAAAAAAAACGGAAAATTTCAAATTCGTTTATAGCTTTGAAGTAGAGTGTATATATGGATTAAGATTACTTAATATGTTGTTGGATTGTTCAGACAAGAGCGGTAAAGTTAATATTTTAACGCTTTATTAAAACTGATATAAAGTAAACAAACAACATCAGTAATTAGGAAAGTTAACTTCCGTCTGTGCGAGAAATTAAGTAAAATAATAAGACTCAAGTTAAGTTTATCAAGCCCTTTAGAAGGACGTCCGCAGATAATTAAGTATAGACTATCTCCTATAAACCAACATACGTAACTAATTCCGACATAAAGTTGCATAGAGAAGATACCTGCTCAAACTCTAAGTAGGTACTTACACGTCCTATATAAAATCTATTTAGATCTGTATTGAAACTTCATGAGAATTAGGCAATAGGAAGCGAATACCATAGTAATCTATGACTCAATACAATTTAAATATTTTTCTCTATTGCCACATACGTTTTCGGAGTGATATGTGAACATAATCTAACGTTATGTACTTATCTAGTCTGAGAAGATTCAAGAAATAATAGTTTTTCATACCGAATTCAAAAGTCCGAAGTCTAGTTCAAAATTACTATCATAAGAAAAGTTCTTTCACAGAAGTAAATCACGCACCCTTCTTTCGGCACTTTTGTTTTTCGCTGTGTTTAGATAAAACATAAAAAGGCTTTTATTTTGTGTAAGAATTTCAAATTTTTGCTTTACTTATACCCTCGATACAGAGAGGAAGAGGAGAAAGAATTATCAATAATTTTTGTCTATTTCGACTCTAGCTATGACTGAAAGGTTGGATTCTATTGGGATATAATGTAAATTTCAGGGCATTTCACCAACCTAATCTCTGTACCATGCCTCTTTTAGCATTAAACATGTGGCATACATATTCACATAACAGATAAGTTTATTTGCTCATATAAAAGCATAAAAAAGCTTGTACATCCAATTATTTGCTTCATTAAATTAATAGTAGTTAATAGCTAAGAAATAAAATATTCAGAAAAAGAAGGAAAAAAATAAACACAATCTAGCAATTAACAAATAACTTCATGCCAATAAGACATCTAACTTAGTTTTTACAAAATCAATACAATATCTTTTAACCGTCCCAAAGTTTTCATAATTTCTGCAATAGTTAAATCTTATTATACATTTTTAACCCTTTATACAGCAGTGAAATTTGCGCTCCTGTTGTATTATAATGATTTAATCTAAATTAATTCACATTCCTGAGAATAAATTATTGTGATTGTGAAATTGCAAGACCTTTTTTTTTATCCAGAACTATACGATATGAAGCATTTTATCACCTGTTCCTCCTACTTACAATCTGCAAAGGTTCATACATCAACACTTCCAACACTTTTCTCATGTCCTTTGGGCTATGGTGAAGAAAGATGGCCTTCTAGATGACCACAGAAAGTCTCATTGTCGATAAACTCACATTTGTTTCCTTCATTTGTAACGCAGTCCACAATGTATTCTAGCCCTCAGCGGGACGTTATTAGTTCGAACAAAGTTAGATTCAAAGGTTTATATCCGAGTTGAACACTTTGAGTGCCGCCTGCTGTCCGATATGTAGACATATTTTCATCTCATGCTTTCTTTTTTCATATATCATACTGCGCATGTTAGCTATGAACCATGCAGGGGTCGAAATCCAACAAGCTTAAATTTAAATATTGAGAATTTATTCCAAAGACGCAATTGACTACGAATACATAGGTGAAATTCATCAGAAGCCTGGGGTCGTATTTAGCGTGCGAGTATGTGAAAATATTTAAGATAAATCAAAAATGAAATTTTTGCTAGATAGTTTTGCATTCATTCGACACTCTCTGATCGAGTCGAGCTCCCTCACATTATTTTTTAACAAAATCAAAATTTACCCTATGACCCAATTTTTTTGAATTCATTTGAAAAGAATAAAATGAATAGTATTTCGAAGAATGAAAAATATTTAAAAGCAGGTAAATTAATAAAAATTGTTTAAAATTAAAATTACAAAGTGTTTCAAACTAAAATTTAATTATATTTAATTAATTTCCTCTAATTCTTCATATTTTGATTACATTTTACAAGTAATGTTATTGTTACTGGGATAGTGATTAAAATTTTTTAAGTCTGCATTGTGTCACATATTCCAAAAGCTAATCACATTACTGATGCTAAATTTAAACTAAGGTTAGCAAAAAGGTTTTTATCTGCTAGAGTTGGAAAAAAACTAAAAATATTATACATAAATACATAATTTGAATAATTCTCTATATACTACGTATGTAATAGAAAAATCTAAATTCTTCTTAATTCTAATTGTGTTTCATTTCTATGAACAACTTTACATTAGCCAGAAAATAAAATGCATTTGCGTGTCTCTGCTTTTACAAAACTAGGATTATTTTTGTCGTAAATTAGTAAATTCCGTTTCTCTGAAAACTCTAATGATTGCCGTCAGCTAGACTAAGATTTTATTTTATTATTGTTATTGAATTTTTACAGCTTGACCCAAATTGGTGCTCATATACAGGGTGATTCAGATCAAGATACCTTCCGGTATACCACGCGATTCCTTGAGGTACCTCAAGGAATCGCGTGGTATACCGGAAGGTATCTTGTTCTGAATCACCCTGTATATATATATATTATACTTGCCATTTACTTGAAATATTTTGCAGCATGTGAAATCCCGGGTTTTAAAATCGCTTTTGCAAAATATCGAAATACGTCGAAGCGCTGCAATCTAAAATTGAATTTCTTCCACATATCGGAGAAAGTAGAAAGGATTTTCAAAATAACGATCCCTTATAGAAATTAATTGTGTCTACTTTAAATTTAAAAGAGATCGTTTTTGAATATATTATTATTATTATTTTTATTTTTTTAATTTAAAATTAATTTTTATTCCTTTTTTATTAGCTTTTAAACTTTTTTTTGTGTAATTTTGCGTTTTGTGTAGGAACGAATTTTTGGGCCTAGAAGGCATGGTAAAATTAAAGAATCCTGAAGATAATGTAGATAATGCTGAGCCCTCACTACACATAGATATAAGTTCATCCACCGCCGGAGAGACTGATTCAAAAAGGTTATTACTTGTTTTTTTTATTTGTTGCTATAAATTATCCTTGTAGAATAAATTTTCAAAGCCAAGATTTTCATTTACATAAATATTTCAGAGCTAGTAATGCTCCACATAGAAGCTTACCAGATATTCCAGTTGCTGAATCCATGAATGATAACGGCTCTGAATTATATGCAACAGTAGCTGATAAAGTACAAGGAAAACCACAAGGAAGAAGTCGTATGGATTTAGATTTTTTTTTTCCTAAATACTTAATCTGCAATATAACATAAATTTTTAGCTACCCTTAGTTTAAAAAAACAGACAAGCGTATCACAACATAGTTCTATAAGTCAAGCTGATGATGTAAGCTCTCCTTATGCACGCGTTAAAACACCACCGCACGATTATGATAAGGTTAATTTATCTAATAATTTACTTTGGATGGAAATAGTTTTAATGATTTTTAAAATAGGTACGCTCTACTGAACATCCTTATGCACAACTAAGTACACCAGGAGCTAGTACGTCAACAAATCAGCCTATATTTGAGAGCTCCCTAGACGGTTCAACTTCGCAAAGAGGTTCGAATCAAAGTCTTCTGGGAAACTTAGAACCTCAACAAGAGATACCGGCAGCTTCTGCTATTGCAGGAATGGTTTCTGCTAGTCAAGAACTTCCATATATGACCCCACCGATTGTGCAGCAGCCCCACTTTAGTGGAGATTCTCAAGATTCATCCAGTAAGTAAATTAGTACATAAGGATAACGGAGAAGATATGATATTTTTTTATTCTCCAATAACATACTCGTTATTTTAATGCCCTGAACATATTGTGATGGTCGACTTAAGGTGCTCGAACGAAGTAGATGGTACGCTTTATAGGCAGATTGGTCTCCTAGAGGGCTTTCTATTTAGTATATTTTAAGTTTATCACCTTTTAAAAAACATATGTTGAAAACAATCAAAGAAAAAGTCCGTCACACTTTCCATTAACTTTAAGTGAATTCTTTTCTGTGACTCGGTGTTAAAACTTCCACCGAATCTGCCATTCTTGTGCTCTTTCCCTTTCTTTTTGAGCCGGGAAATGATATATTCGGTGGCAGTGATTACTCCGAGTCCCAGAAAAAATTCACTATTTAATAACTACTTCTATTAATCAGATTTGCCTCTGCTTTGAGTCATACACAACCTTGAAGGATTTTAGTACAATTAGCCTTATTTCGGTTTGACTTTTGAAAACATTTTACCCCTTCGCCTACAATATCGAGCAACACTTGTGGTAGGTCGATTAGTTCTGAAATGCTAACAACGAGTCTGACTCGTGCTCGTGATAGGTCAATTGGACCAAAAATGATAACAACGCGTCAGGTTCGTGGTAGATAAAACAAATGATGAACAAGTAATAGGCACAACTAGAACTCTCAGCAGAGAGTGAAATTTTGGTGATTAAATAAATTACATAGCACTCACTAATCAACCAATTGATCCTCTGTATGCTAAGGCCTGAGTTCCCATTATAAGGTGAGGTGAACTCTGCTCTTCATATGACTGCGCTGGATATATCTCTCGTGTTACGTTGAGGAGTGTTAAAACAGGTGTGGCAATTAAATAAAACAACTTAATTGCGCCAAATGTAGCTTCTGCCTTTTTTAATACTTCTAGTAGGAGGCACTTCCTTTCACACAGGTGTATAAAATGGGTAAATTCCCAAGGGGGATAACTTGTTTTAACGTAGAAAAGTGTGTTGTATTAGACGCGTAAACTTATTCACTGTTATAAATAGCGGACGGACAAGAAAATTTAATAGCTATACTCGACAGACACAAAAATAATCAAAATCAATTATATTTACAAACCAGTTTTTTTTTTTTAATATTCTCAAGTTGCTCGAATGATTTTCTGATAGCGACTGCTTCTTTTTTGTTTTCATGTTTTTTATGAGAAACAAGGCCTACTTTTTCATAACCTTTTCCAATCTTTTAAAAGTGCTTTTTCGTGTCAATTCACAAAAGCTTACAAATGCTTAGTGGGATTGCTAAGCAAAGTTTGGTGTCAGTAGCTCGTAGTGAAGGTAGCCACAAAATCTTAGATCATATAACAATATTTGATCTAAGCACAAAATAGCTCGATGCGACCGAACTGACGATTGTGGTGCGCGCTGTTGGAAATTAAATCGTAGGCCAAGCGTTTAATGTACACCATTGAAGGTGGCACACTATTATTGATAAGCTAGAAAGAAAAAAACGCTAAATAGCACCAGGATATCAGCTTTGACTGTCGCCGCAATTTATTGCATGCGTTTCACCTCTATTTAGAATTATGATACCCGGCTTGGAAGCTGTCAATGACCATATCAAATGTTAGAATTTTTTATATGAAATAATTAAAATGTAGCTGGTATGGGAAATTAAAACAACTTTTCTTCTTTTCAAAGGTTGTTTTAATTTTCCATACCAGCTTAGGGATACTATAATTCCTCATATTTAAATGAAATGGCAAAATGCACGTCATCCTGCGAGTAACTTCTTCGTGTTAAGCTATTTCTGACCGCGATAAAATTAGATTGAACAAAATGTGAAATTTAATAAGAATCCAAAATAATTCTACTTTTACCACTAAGTAAAACCAGAAAAAATAATCAAACTAATATTTAAATTGTTATATTACATTTAGAAGGATATACTAGTATCAGTGTGCGTGAACCCTTAGCTAATATATTAGCCCAAACCTGTCATCCCCGAACCAGGTTATTGCAGAAGGACGCTAGTGATTCCCATTACGCTACTGTTTCGGACGACTCTGGTAAATATCAATTTCCAAAAGGTAACACTCGAAATCGTTTTAACTTCATATCTCAATTTAGATGAAATGTATGCAGCTATTGATGATCCCAAAAATCATGGTGAAATTTACACAAGTGGATCAGAAACATACGCACAAATTCAACCAGCTAATTTAATAACAGTTTCTGTAGAAATCAATACAAATACATCACGACCAATAGAACAGCACTCGGAGGGTAAATATATTACACAATCAAACATATATTTAAGATTAATTTTACTTCGAATTTCTCCTCGCAGCTGCTCGCTCGAGTCTGCACACATCTAAGCCACATGCAGCTGAAACTCCAGCACCGCCTCCTGTTGATACTTTAAGAGCTCAGATGCATTCGAGGCAGGCGTCATCATCATCTAATACAAGCTCTGTTGGAATTTTAGGTTCACCAAAGCCAGAAAAACGACAGGCAAATTCACCATTACCTCCTACTCCAAAAATATTACAATTCAACAGTAATTCAAATTTAACATCGACCAGCTCAATTCCGTCAGGTCGCAATTCTGTAGCTTCAGTCATTGAATGCACATTACCACAAAACAGTAGAATCGCGTCGAAGGAGAGCGTAGCTGTGGATTCAGATGAAGGAACAGCAAAGAAGAAAAATTTAAGTCCCTCCAAAGACATTGAAGGAATGTACGCTAAGGTAAACTGCATTTTACTTAAATTTAATAATACAATAGAAATATAAAATTGTAAAAAGACTTAGAACAGATCCAAAAAAATGCAAGCATTCACGAATGCATCCACAAAACTCTCAAAGAAAAGAAAATTCCTATTGGATTGGAAATCTTAATCTAAAGCAAGAATAATATGCTCTTGTTCTCTGGGTTTAGAATTAGGGTTTAAAAGCGCTTTTTTCATGTACTTGCGCTACACTTGCTATGCAATCGCAAAAATTTCTTTTGGAACTGCTATTATTTGCTGTTATTTGAAATTTCACTGTTGGTCTTACTATGCTATTAAAAATTCATTTTGCCATTGCTAGTTTGGAAAGCACTACTAGTACTGTAAATTGCTGTAATCCAACGATATTCAAGCCAGGATTTGAAAGCAACCCAATAAATTCTTATTGATTTATCCTGTACTTGGCGCATGTGCTTGTGCCTTTTGAGGACTGTAGTGATGTACTGAGCCAATTGCACGGGCAAGTGAGGGATGGATCTAACAAAATACAACGGATTTGTCCTGTAGTATTGAACAACAGACTGTGATCAAACCATCACATTATGTACTGAATTGCAATAACCTTGCAGAGTCTTGTGACTTTCCTATCATATCCTGTGTCCGTAAAAATAAAACGCTGGAAATTTCAAAACGCGCGCTTTTAATGTATTGAGTTTGTCAAATGAAAAACTGATTTTGATCCGAGTGCATTAACATTTTATGGGAAGAATGATAGGACAGATCAGATTGAAGAAATCATATCATGACCAATCAGCTTGCCACAATTTTGAAAAGAAAGGGCACACATATTCCTTTGAAGAAAAGTGCAGAGTGTTGCGAAGTGACACAGAACTGCAGACAGACTCGTCCTTGCTTATACAGTAGCACCGAGGGAACTGCCATATCAACAGAACATCACGATATTAAGGGAATTGTGACTGATCCTATGTACATACATATATGCTAGCTTACCTCGCCCCCCCCTTTCCACTCATGATACGTAATTGTTCCGGAAATGTTTTGCTGTAGAGGAATATTATCATAGCCCTATAATTGACCTCGATATGCACACTCCTATCTCTACAGTAATAATAACAACAATATGTTAGAAACAATTGCAATGGTAAAGTCCATCCAATAATTTGATAATAATAGCAAAAATCTAGCTATTATCATAAATATAGTAACAAAATAATCCAAGTCAATTATACTCTAACTAAAAGCCTTTATAACGAAGAATAAACGAAGCTTACCAAATGCAAATAATTGAAGTAGAGAATATCTTACAGAATGGAATGAATATTTTAATGTTTGGATTTCCTCCCCAAAAACTGAGCTTCTCCATCACTTTAATTTTATGCATGTTTAATATATATAAATCCAAAGCCAATTAAGGATTGGGTAGTAAAATTATTCATATAAAACAATTAATTGGAGCTCTATGATAAAAACCAACATAGTAACATTATCCCTGCCCTCCTAAAAAAATATGCCAGGAGCCAAAATGTCAGACAGGCAGCACTGAAAGAGATGAACTCGTACACAGTGAGACTAAACTAATTTGGACAGCGACATTCTCTTTAAATCAAGCCGTCGGTGAGGTGATGTGATAATTTTGTCCAATAATTATTCTGACACTTGCATGCGATGGAGGAAAAATTATGGACGGTTTAGTGTGAATCTTAGAATATAGAGACAACAGGAAGTGTTGATACCTGTAAAATTCGTGTGCATGAGCGTGGATTTTTTCAGGGTCCCGTGAAGTAGGTAAGCAGTATATTGAAGAAAGAGACAAATGTATTTCCACCGAGATTTGTTTACGTTTATGACAGTTGAGAAACTCTCAGGGTATATAGGTGTAGTGACAGTGAATAAGAACATTTTCGATGGGAGCAAACGTAATATTTTCAACCATATATCTTGTTGCCCCGCTCTCTATATTGATTCTACTACACGGCTGTACTGAGCATTCACTACAGCGGCAACAGATACTCACACAACCAGAATTTGACTACATCAAATTTGGCTTATCACACTTCCTGTACTCTCTATATTCTAAGGTGTGAATACAAAGAAAATTGACAGATAGATGATGGACGTTTGACTGTCGGAAACTTGATGAATAGTATGAATAGGGCTTAAATCGTATGATTTTAGTGTGCCACTTCAAGATATATATAAGAAATTTATTTTACAGAAATAAAATTGGCCGCCTAGAAAGACTTAAATTCTAACAAGCGACGTAAATCATGCAAATTAATAGCATTAAATCAAATCAATCTAATTTTGAATTGAATTATGTGAACTGGCTTCTATTAGAATTTCTATTTTCTTTTTGTGTAATATGCTAAACTTTTTATTTTAATTAAAAACTTTTCTCACGATTTTATTATAGAAAATTCTAATTATGATCTTTATATTCCAGCAAGTTGAAGAAACGTTTACCGATTTTATATAGTCTTTATTTGATTTAAGAAGAGATCGTTGTTTTATAATTTTTTATTTTTTTTTTATATACTCTTCTCAGGTGATGAAGAAAAATAAATTCTCGAATGCTCCATCGCAAAATTCTTCACCAGTTTTGGGTAGAAAGCTTTCAAATGAAACCAATTCATCAGAAATTATCTCTACTGAGCTAGGTATCAAAAATATTGGACTGAGTGCAATAAACACGTCGCCAGGTAAAAACAGCGTAAAATCAGCTTCTTATCTTGAAAATAATTACGAAACAATAGAGAAACGGCGGCCCAGAAGCAACAGTTATACCAATAAGGATCACGGTTATGAAACTATTCCCGCCGACAAAATAAATGGCAACAATAACTTAGTTGCAAATAGGAAGTCCGATGGATATGCTCAAGTGTTGCAGAAGGATTTGTTACTCCGGGAATCAGGTAAATCATTCATTATAAATAACATTAAATATTCATAAGAGTGTTGAAAGCTATATTTAAAAAAATTCCATAAGATAAAAATAACTCAAACTTTTATTAATAAGATTAGTATGAAATGTATGTAAATACATAATTCATTGAAAACTTGTGGGAGTAGTAGATTTATACCAAGTATAATAATTTAAATTTTCGGTTATTGATTTTGAATTAGCATTGATCATGCAGCATTGTAGAGAGAATGTGAATTGTTTCCCCTGATATCCATAATTTGTTTATTTGTTTGAACGACCAAGTTGGCAGTGGCACCCTTAATCTCTCTTCTTTGGTCTCAATTTTCAACAAAACGTGTAATTTCATCGCTGAAGCGAGATTTCTTATATAGAAGAAAATTATGAGCTAAACCTGCAGATATTGAACTCCATAATTATTATAGCGTCGCTATATCAAGTTTATATTAGATTCTGGGGGTGATTCTGATCTTTTGTCGTAATTAAAAGTGAAAATATACGACAAAATGAAATGAACTTTTCTTCTGCTAATTTTGTGCATTTATTCAACACATCAAAGCATGACGTAGAACTTACTATTTACATTACAAATAAACAAGTAAAAAAACTAGAATTGGTCTAAGACCAATTCTTATGATAACCTGGGACTAGATGAAGCCCGCATATAATTTCATTGCATGTTGGATTTTTGAACGGTTCGTCGTAAAAATGATTATAACCAATTTCATAGGATTTTTTATTCTGAAGAACTTTTCAGTACAATAAAAACGTATAGGACTGATCGTTTTCTTAAACTTAAAAATATTAAACTTTTATATGGCAACACAAAGAAGGCCTTGCCCGATTTAGCCAATTTTTAAAATTATATTTACTATTTCTATGAAAACACCGCGTACAAAATTTCAGCTCTTTACGTTGACGCGCTCTCAGGCTGTGTTCAAATATGTAGTGAAGAACGAAATTTAAAGGAGTCACACCATTTATATATTTATTTTCGAACTTAATTTTACTTTTTTTTTTTTAAAAAGCTCTTGTGCAAAATCCCAGCTCTCTAAGTGAACGCACTCTCGAGTTATCGTGAGGACGGGCAAACGGACGAACATGCAAAAATCAAAATAATTTTTAATTTTATGCAAGGGTGTCCAACCCGTTTTGCTCTACCAGCATTATTTCTGTGCGTTACAAACGGAACGAAAAACTTGTATACTCAATGATATCATCATCTAGAGTATAAAAATATTATTTTAAGTGAGTATCTGGGTTGCTGTGAGTAGGAGTTTTGAGCGTGTTCACTGCCATTTTGCATATCGTAGTCGTTACCGTAGTGTAGTTCTGTCAAATCGGCTAGTTCGTTTGTATAGCTCTCAGCATCCATAATCAGTGTCAGGATCAGAGTCATTACTTAGTATATGGGAAGCTATAAACTTTTTATTTTGTCAAATTTCTTTCAACACTTTTACGTTATAATGTACAAAAAAAATGTACATACAATTTTATCACATATAAAATATCAACTAATGATTACTCCAATCTTATTTACAGTCCTGTCTACACATAATTTGAATTTCGATACAATACAATATTCAGCAGATCGATTTCAACATGATGGTAAGGAAAGTAAAGACGTATCATGCGAACCAGGCTATGAAAGTCTTCCAGATCAATCTTTAATTGGTGCAGATCATGGGTATGAAACACTTCTGAAAGCTGATTTGGATGATGATATAAAAAATCCTAATTCAGACTATGATCCTAATTATGAGATACTACAACCGGGAAAATACAGTAACAATTCAGATGATGGATATGCAAAGGTTTTTGAAAAGCAACGCATCGACGATGATACTGTTGACGGCTATAGTCGAGTAAAAGAAAGAGGTGATGAACTTGTTCCTGGTTACAGCAGTATCGGTGAAAAAAAACTATTAATTTCTGATGGAAAATTGCACGATTATGCAAGCATATCTGAGGCTAAAAAACACATTCAATGCGAAAAAACGAATAATAACAACGATGAAACATGCTCGGATATTTATTCGAGTATTTCTAATCAACCAGCATCACTACTATTACCATATGTTGATACACCTGAAGATTATCACAACTATCAGACAATAGGTGGTGGTGATAATAAACAGCCAACGAATACAAATTCCAATAATTCAAAATCATCTGAAAAATTGGCCACACCGTCCACAGGGCATAGTAGTCCTGACAGACAAATGAAATGTAGCAGCACTTCGAACACAATTAGTAGTAGTCAACAACAATCGAGTAGTAATTATGAATCGTTAACAGGCTCTGAGTCTGATCCCAATTATGAATCCGTACGTTATTTAGACTCTGAAAATCCATATGAACGTCTTCACAGTGATTCTAATATAAGTCCTGATATACCTGGAGGTATTACTCCATCCAGTGGTGATTCGAAAATCCTTCCGCAACGTACTCCTGAACAAAAATCTTCCACCAATAGTGAAAATGGTGAAGTAGCTGACTACTTCCAAGTCTGATATATCCTAGAACATTCAGTAAGTAAACAATGTTAAAATGTGATGAGTAAACTTATGAAAGTAATTTAGAAGAAGAAGAAAAAGAAAAAAGACTTGTGCATCAGTGCAAATAGCACCTAGATATCTTACAATTAATAATGTTCCGCTTTCATTCGCCACTCGTTCAAAACGTGTGTTAACAATAATTTTATAAAAATTTTACATAACTTATTTAAGCTGTACATACTTTATTTACCTCCATAATTTTAACTACATTTTATACACGTATAGCTCAAAAGTTTTATCGATATAAAACTTAATATATTCACCAAATCTTGACTATTTATTTTCTATTGTTTTTTTATTATTATGTTTTAAACTTAATTTTAATATATTTTTTAAAACAGAATTACTTTCATTTCACCTTAACTCCCCAATTTTTTTCATCCTAATCCAGTAAAGGGCCCCAAAGAGAATTCAAAGAACAAATCCAGTTTAAGGAGGTATAATCAAAGCGGGAATACTTGGAAGATACTCAAAAGCCTTTAGCGATCGATAAATCTATGAGGTATGCACCGAATTGTATGCACTTTAGACAAAACCAAGAAGTAGTTATTGAAGCATTTCGTCATTGTAAGATCGCTAGAAACTCTTGTGCTTAAACTGTGATACCGCGTGACTAAGTAAGAGTGAAAAACAAGCAGGAGTCTCAATTTTGTGTATGGTTAATTAACGATGAGTGAACAGTTTTTTTGAAATTGGAATAGAGTGTATTATATTATATTATATAGTGTATTATAGGCATACACAATTGGTTCGAACTGTAAAAGTTTTCAGGTTCGCTAAAAACCGGCTAAAATTACCAGAACATTGAACTAATTACCGCCACATAGGTAAGACACATTATAGATATTTATTAATAGTAACTATACTTAGATGCATGGGTTTTCAAAATACTTATTCGCCCACATGGTTAACAGGAGACAACCACTGGGACCTTTTTAGCTATCTTGAAACCAGATAAAAGCTACAGTTTTGAACTCCTTCTTTGGGGTTGGCATACAAAAATTTCGTTTTCCACTATATATTTGGTCACTGCCTGAGAACACGTCGCCATAGAGAGCTGAAATTTGGTACATGGCGTTTTTATAGTAATAACAAAAAAAAAAAAATCAAAAATGGACTAAATCGGGTAGCCCCTTCTTGCTGTTGCCATATAAAAGTTTAGGTTTTTTACGGATACTGTAAAAACGAGCAGTCCTAGACATTTTTATAGTACTAAATGCTTCTTCAGAATATGAAATCCTATAAAATTGGTTATAATCATTTTTTCTGTCCGACGAACCGTTCTAGAAATGTATGCGAAAAACCACTTCAAAAATCAAACTTGCATAGATCGGTGACCATACGATATTTCATACGGGCATTAATCTAAGATATCATAAGATTTGGTTTTTTTGAAGATCCACCAAAGGGGCAGACAAGCTCATTTGCCCGGGCCTGTTCAAAGACCCAGTCCAGCCCTGGGGCCGCATTCCGCAACTGTGACTACGCGGGTACACAAAATTTTCTGTACAGCACACTTTTTCGACTCGACAAAAGTGGAAATGAGTTTTTCCTGTCAAAATTGTTCGTGAATTTAGAAGAGGTAAGTCCATTGAGCCAGTGAGTGCTGTCGAGCGGTATTTAAAAATTGTTTATGTTATTTATTAATATTATTTCAAAATTTGTAGATTAAAATGAAGAAGTCAAGCGATGAGCAGAAGACCTTTTAGTTAATTTCGTGGAAATTAGGTCCAATTTGTGAACTACGAGTGAATTTTATTTTTCTCTTTTTGTTTTAAATAGAGATTGCAATAGAAATTTACAAAAAAAAAAATAATATAAATATAATCAATAGCATTTTGATAATTTTATAAAAATTTCGCCTTTGTTTAAAATTTTTTAATCCATATTTGAATCGATTTCCGGAGCTGATACAAGTGCTAAAAGATGGTCAGAAATAGCAGATCAATTAAAGAATTTTAAATACACAAAATAATAGTTTGGTTTTGTCCAAAAATTTTACAAACAGATTTAGGTATTGGAAACCGATAGAATTCAACCAATCTTTCCTAACAATTTCAAAAGGATTTTTGGAAACCCTTAACTTAATTCTTATTATAATCAAATGCTGTATAGAATATTTAAATTTTTTCAAATATAATGAATTTTTAAATTTATCTTTACCTTTCTCAAAGCAATAAATTCATGTAGAAACTCATTTCTCTCAACTAAGTTCAATTCCTTCAAAAGTACTGTTTTCGCACTGATAGTTTTCAAACGACATTCAGAACCGAAAAATTTTCATTCAGCACTTAGGAGTGTACTAAGAGCTGCAAACAGAATCGCAACTTTTCCTGCTTCACATAGTTACTTTACATAGTATCCCAGCTCTTCAATATATTGAACACTTGCTCTGAGTTCCCTTATTGTTGGAAGCTGGCGCTTGTTACATCAGTTCCCAAGATTGCCTCGTCAAACGTATCCGTAGCGCTATTGCAGTTTTACTGTACTGACTAACATTCTAAGCAATGTAATAATTTATGTTTTTTGGTTAGTCAGTTTTTTTTTCGTGATATTAATATTAATCTACTGTCGATATATATGATCGATGGGTAGACCATGGATGTGGCTCGGGTATTTCAATAAATTTATTTGTAGAGTGCAGTCTCGATTTTTGCAACTAATAAAAAGATGATATGCTGCAAAAATCGGACATAAAGGTAATGTAATTTTTTTTACTAAAGATGTTGCAGATAAAAGCAAATTCCTATATTACTATTAATATTTTCTTAAATTTAGAATAGAATAGAATAGAATAGCGAAGAATAAAAGAGAAAACAAGATGAAAAATTAACAAGCTTCAGTCAAAGAAGAAAATTGAAATTAAAGTTTATTTTTTAAAAGTATTCAGATATTTTGACTAAATCCTCACATTCAGTCGCTTTGAAACAGCCCTTTCACGCATTTGTTGAAGGTGCATCATACAGTCGATTGAAGAATCGTTTTGTTCGCCCGTCCCAAACATGTTGTGTAGCACTTAATTGCATCTTCCATTCCGATTTTCCAGTTTGCTATTTTCGATAAAGCATTGTGACTTATGAATGCTGTCAAATTTTCCGTTTTTTAAGATTTGTGCTGAAGTGTTAGTAGCGCGAATACAAATTCAGAAGGTTTTGTGAAAAGTTCGAGTCGATGAAATTCATTTCGGGCACAAAAAAAGGGGGTGTGAAATGTAAAATGTCAAGATTATAATATGCGTCTGTTAATCTCTTAGATTTAATCCATTTTTACTAACAACAAAATAATAAATTTTTCGATTACTAAAACAAATTATATATTTACCAGGATGGTCTTTTGTTCTTTGCAAATGTGGTATGTTTGCACACGATAAGTTGATACAAATGAGCGATGTAGCAGCAAGTAAATATATATATTCCCCAAATTAAAGAGATTTGGAGTATGAGCTTTGAAAGTGAGGCTAGTCAATTTGTTGTTACGATGAAATATTTAAATATTTTAGTTTAAATAAATGTAAATTTATTAAACAATTATGTTTATTAAAGAATTCTGAAGAAAATCAAAATACTATACCCAAATTGAAAGTGAATTTCAGAGTAAAAGGTTCATATATACATGCATAGATATTTTGTCTAACAATGAAAAAGTTTTAAATCAATGTCATGGGAACAAAATGAACGGAATTTATTTGAAAAATATTAAGTGTTTATATCTAAATGAAGAAAACAAAGTTTAAAGAAATGAATTCGTAATATTTGTTACGTGAGACTTGACATACATATATACAGGTACAACCATTTAATTAGAAGGTGAACACAATGACTTTAGACTGGGAATATAGAACAAAACCAGGACTAGAAATTTCCTAATGTATGAAGGATTATAGATATTTTAATAATTTATAAGTGCAATTGTTAAATTAGGATCTTCAAATAAATGTAATGATTTCTATTCCATCTACCAAAAAATGACAGAAAAGGTTGAAGGGCAATCAGTCGAGTCAATATGGAAATGCGTCCAGTTCTATTACTGCAAGGAGTAAAATATGTACACAAAAACATTCTCTCCCCCTAAACAAAAAAAAAAAAATTATTGCAATATTTCCACTCGAAAGGAATGTAAAAAACATTTATTATAAGACTTTCTTCACTTAACTCAAACTGAACTTTTTCATACTTGCAAAATAAAAATGATTTCGTTTTTTATAAACTGTGCTCTGTACTAAAGGGTAGTCCCACATCACATGTACATTTACAGTTCATCATGCGCACCTTTTGAAGATTCCTCATGCGTTTGACAAGCGGCAGGAGTCTGGAATGTGAACTGATATTCGCATCGATTTGGTTCAAATACAGATGTTATTTTGTTCTCTAAACCACATTCTAATGCGACTAAAGCAGATCTCTGAGGACCATTCCAGCACGAAGCTCCATTATTGTAGAGCATGTGACTGTAATTATGTTCTTTTCCATCCCAGCGATCCCAGGTACCCAATCTAAAAGTATTAATTTAATTGCTTGCTAGCAATAGGTGTAAGTAATATTATGTATATTAATACCTTGTTTCTCCACCCCCAGCTCTCGGTTGTTGGGAGGCTCTATCGAATGGACAGAGATTATAGACATACTCGCGATCTTCATAATTGAAACATTCACCATCCAGAGGTGCGAACTCTTCATCAGGTCCATAGTCCTTTACAATTAGTTCCTGAACGTCTTTCATTTCAGTTTCAATTTCTCTTACAGTTCTGTCAGCTGCAGAAAATAAATTTCTAGCTTCATTCGCTGTCTCTATCAACTTTTGGGTCTCCGGATCGTATTCTGGGGTTACCTGAGGTTGTTCAACCTCTTCAGCTTCTCCTAAAAATTTACAAGGTCAAAAATTAATGTGAACAAACAAAAAACATACCTTCAACGTCTTCCGTTTCTTCCTCCTCCTCCTCACCCACTTCTTCCACATCATTAATATATTCTTCAGTTGTACTAGTAGCTTCATCTTCATGCTTTGTATCATCTTCTTTTTCTTCTTTACCATCTTCTTCTTCATTTCTTGGTGGTTCGAATATACCTGAATCAAGCATCAAATATGGTTTTATGCGTGGCCACGCAAGGGTTACAAAAGTTTCTAAGTTGACTTGGGTGTTTTCATCTAGGAAATACTTTGCTTCCTCCTCAGAGACTTCACCATTACGGTCCTTATCAAATTCAGCTCTGGTTTGGATTTCCGAAATTTCAATAAACCCATCCTTATTTGAATCGAATCTCTCAAAAGTCGTTTCTGCTTCTTTTTGGTTGTCTAATGCTTCTGATTCAAGTTTTTCGCGTCTTTCGGCTTCCTGAGCCTCCCGATAAACTTGCAAGGCTTCATTCTCCAAATCTTCTGCTTCCTTTTTTAATTTATTTTTTTCTTCCCTAATTTCATCAGCGTCAGTCTTTCGTTTCTGTAATTCCGCTAATTTATTTTGCCGTTCAACTTTTAACTCCTTGCCTTTTTTACTTAATTCAGCCCGTAGAAGCGATCCCTTTTTTACAAGCTCTTGCCTTGTCTTTTCTCGCTGCCTTTCTTCTCTTCCCAATTCCATACAATTATTAATACAAGGAGCATCTGTATTATATTCATCACTTGCATCACAACAGTCGCATATGCCGTCATTAACTCGTGAACTTGGTATATTTTTCGGGCGATATCCAGCATTTGTACAGTGAAATTCACCGTTTGGACATGCTGACGTTCCAGGTTCGTCACTTGCATCCAAGCAATCGCAAAAGTCATCATTGATCTGTTCAAAACATTAAGTTAACATAGTATGTTACCAAATACGAATATAATATACTATAGTTGCCATTTACTTGAATATACTTGATAGTTTTCAGTCCATCTAAACACAAAAAGTTATCATCCGGTGCATATAGACTTGCATGTGATATTGAAACACCCCGGGGTCGAGGAATTTCTGACAAAACTAGAATATCAAAACCGAATATTATGGTTAGTAACAGAACACATTTCTCAAGTTTGAACATTTTTCATTAATTTCTACAGCTCAATTGGTACGCAAGTTAGTTAAAGATGTAAAGATAAAATTGCACCGTCAAAGTCTATTTGCTGTCCGATAAGAAACCGATTGTCAAAAGTAAAAGCCGCCTACTCTTCTTCTTTTTCTACATAAAAAAGCTAGTGCACATTGGGTATTGAATTAAATTGAATGGACGAACGTACACGCTGCCGCATACTGCATGCGCATTTATCAGATTTATCAACGTGGTGCAACAATATCAATACGTAATTTCGGAGCGGTCTGAAATGCTATACGATAAAAATGGGTCATTACATGTTGTAAATTTGTGATACAGTTATTGTTTATATCAAAAACTGTGACTTAATTGAACACACACACAAATAATTTCGGTAATCATAAAAGGAACTACGCGAAGCAACATTATTGTTATGGCACGTCTAAGCCAAGGGAAGGAAACTATGACTTAATTGAACACGCACACAAATAATTTCGGTAATCATAAAAGGAACTACGAGAAGCAACATTATTGTTATGGCTCGTCTAAGCCAAGGGAAGGAAATTCCTTCTTTCCCTAAATACTTCTCATCTAGGTTGGCTCTTAGATTACCACCACACGCGACGCTCCGCGAAGCAAAATTCGGGCGAACTTCTATTTTTCGTCGCGTACGCGTTCAATTTAATCAAACGGTGGTAGTACTGCTGCCTGAATGGTTTAGATTTTATTTTTATTTCTGAAGACAAAAAAGGTATTTGAGAAATGTTTGTTGTGTAATTTGTATAAATGTGAGCTAATTTATAACAAAAAATTCAAAACAAATTTGGCGAATCTAGAATGTCAGCGCGTTCAATCTGAAAGCATATTTTTTCCAACTTGTCGCACGCGATGCTGTTTGTTTCTACTGATAGAACAAAGAAAACAAGTTTAATTTTCCTGTCTTTGTCAGAGAGCTTCTCAGAGCTCTATTTGACAAAGTGCTTGACTACTAGGAGTTATAACGCTCGCTATTAGTCAAGCAGCTAAAGCAGGTAGGAGCTATAATGAGCTCACTATCAGATAAGCTAAAAATATTACCAGAGCCAAGAAGCTCTATAGGTAATAAAAGTGGTAATAGATAAAGAGCTCAATTACCTAATGGTGTAGCCATGTTGGTGGTAAGTGAGCTCTCAGTTTGGTTCATCAGAAATGATATACACCAGTGGAGTTTAAAATTAACTCTGATTTATTCTTTTAAATGGTTCTATATTTATACATTTTAAATTGTTCTTACCTCACTCTGACCTCTAAGGATCTTGTGGTCGTAGGGCTAGAGGTGGGGGCCAACAAATGCTGGATGGCCTCGGCATACATGCCGTATGAGGAGCCGTCACCTCCTCCGTGGACATGAGATTGGAGATCGAGGCTGCTGAAGCGAGGAACAACAATCTTCTACTTGGGTGTGGTGCTAACGCCCTTCATATCATATGGGACAGCACGGTTATAAACACAAGAGGTGAGTCTCTTTTTAACTATCTTTTAGAGACTAAGCTTTTAGTGTGCAATAGAGGAAGTACGCTAACTTTCAGAACAGCAAACAGGAGTGAGGTCTTAGATCTAACCCTTGTCACCTGTTGAGAGAACTTCGAAGTACGCAAATGGATACTGTCAGACCAGGCGTCTTTATCAGACCACGCTTGGATACTCTGTGAGGTTGTATTTGCTGCGAGGCCTGCTAAAGCTTTCAGAAATGTTCGTACGACAAATTGGGATTGTTTCTGTGATATAGTCAACAACAGGTTGGTCTCACCACCCAAAAGACTCATCACAGAGTCAGCGGTGGGTGCTACTGTCGTCACGGTCACCGAGGCGTTAAACGAGGCATTCCGGGAAGCTTGCCCCATAAACATATCTAGTGGGAAATCGAAGCCACCATGGTGGAATGCGGAACTGGGTAAGCTTAGGTAAAAATCGCGAAGGTTGTTTAATGCAGCCAAGCGCAGTGGAGATCAGGCAGACTGGTCCCGCTATAAGGACGGTCTAAAAGCATTTAAGAAGGCGTTAAGGCTGGCAAAGAGATCTTCACGGAAAAACTTTTGCGAGTCAGTGGAGTCTAATGCAGAAGCGTCCAGACTTCGGAAGGTTCTTGCTAAAGACCATAGTTCCGTCGGTGTCGAGTTCTTCAGAACGGCACCAACAGGTTGAAAAAGAGGAGGTGATCAGATCCATAGTTAGTGAAAAAGCGATAAAATGGGCGATCCGTTCTTTTAACCCCCTTAAGGCGTCGGGGGTTGATGGACTAAGGCCCATTATTCTTCAGAAGGCATTAAGGTACATAATACCAAGGCTAGTGACGATTTATACGAGCTGTCTGAGGATCTGTTTCTTGCTCAGAACCTGACAGGAAGTGAAGATAATCTTCATTCCGAAGGCAGGCAGAACGGGCCACATCAAGGCAAAAGACTTTAGACCTATCAGTCTGTCCTCCTTCATTCTGAAGGTCTTGGAGAGAGTGATAGAGGTATACATAAGAAGTGTATTGCAGGGTGGTAGCCAGCATGCCTATACAAAAGGGAAATCGGTAGAGGCGGAACTACATGCAGTGGTGTCCGTTGTTGAGAAATCCCTAGAATATGAGGAATACACTTTGGGTGCTTTCCTGGATGTTGAGGGGGCTTTCAATAACGTGAAGACGGAGGTTATATATAATCAACTAAGAAGGGTGGGAGTTGATAAGGGTCTATGTGACTGGATAAATTCAATGCTTCTCAGTAGAAAGATTAGCTCCTGCTCAGCTGACGCTACTGTGAGAGAGCAGTCTATAGAGGTACACCGCAGGGGGGGGGGGTGCTTTCACCACTCCTGTGGCTACTGGTAATGGATGAAATCCTCATCAAGTTAGAGAGAGAGGGCTTTAAAGCAGTTGCCTACGCGGATGACATATTCATCTTAGTAACTGAAAAAATTCCCTCTACCATTAGTGAAAGGCTCGAGTATGCGCTACTAAAACTGGATAGCTGGGCCAATAAGAGTGGATTGAGGGTAAACCCCTCGAAGACGAAGCTGGTTCTCTTTACAAGAAGGAGGCGAGTGCAGGGTTTCAGATTTCCAAGGCTGGGTGGAGAGGAGCTTACTCTCTTCAGCGAAGCAAAGTATTTGGGAATAGTCCTATATTCTAACCTGAGCTGGAATGCTAATCTAGACGAACGCGTAAAGAAGGCCAGTGTAGCCTTCTATATGTGCAAGGGAATATTTGGCGGAAACTGGGGAATTAAACCCAGGGTGGTACGTTGGATGTACACAGCCATAGTTCGGCCCATCCTCTGCTATGGCTCTACGGTCTGGTGGACGGCACTGATGAGAAAATGTAAACTGGATGTGCTGTCAAAAATCCAGAGAGCCGCTTGTGTGGGTTTTGGGCACTCCAATATACTCCAGAATATAGACTATAGTTATTGCACGGAAGAAACAGACTACCAAGTATCCATCTTGACTTTTGGTGGGGGTGTCAATACAATGATGCTCACTAGGAGTGACTGGGAGGATAAGGAGGTGGTCGTAACATCGAATATTTCTATTTTTACAGATGGATCCAAGACTAGTGCGGGCACACGGACTGGAGTGTACTCTAGAGATCTCCAGTGGCACGAGTCTTATAGACTGCCTGACAAATGCAGTCTTTTTCAGGCAGAGCTCGTAACGATTTACCATTCGGCATTATTGGTATCGATGTACAGAGAGCCCGCACGGCACATCTGCATATATACTGCTGGGCTGGTAAAATCAAAACTGGTGCAGCTATGCAAGACCTCTCTTGAGGAATTGACTATAAGGCACAAGGTGACCCTATGCTGGGTACCTGGCCATAAGGATATCTCAGGCAACGAGATGGCTGATGAGTTGGCTAAAAAGGGCTCCGAATTGGATAGCTCCGCAGTAGTAGCTTATGTGAGGATCCCAATCGGAGCTTTAAAAGAGGAAATCATCAGAGGCGCCTATTAAAAGGCAAGCCTCCGGTGGACCAGTAGGGATACCTGCCGTATTGCGAGGCAATTGTGGCTTGTATATGACAGGAAAAGGACAAATGAACAGCTTAATGGCAGCAGGACAAATACCAGGACGCTAGGGGGTTCATAACGGGTCACTGGGCCATAGGGGACCATGCTAGAAGAATGGGTATAGCGGCGAACGATTTCTGCAGGAGCTGTAAGGACTCGGAGGAAATCGAATCCGTCCAACACGTGCCTTGCGAGTACCCCGCTTTGATGATTAAAAGAGGTACGCTATCGGGTAGCTACTTCTTTTCAAGTCTGAGGGAGCTGCAAAGTGTAGAATTTAGATGTATCCTGAGTTTTCTGAGAGAAGCAGGATGGATCTAGGTTAGAAGTCTCAGGTAAATCCTGAGTTTTCTAAGGAAAGCAGGATGGATATGAGGCTTGTCAGATTATCCCATGAGGTCTAGGGGCACAATGGACCCATTGGAGGTCTAAGTGATGCAGGCTAGTCAACCTAACCTAACCTACTACCTATTTGCACAGCGAGCATTACTTAAATTTCAGCCAGGTAGAAGTAAACAAAAAAAAAATGCTACAATGCAATTTTGCATTTTGTTACGAAATTGAAAGAGGTAAGGACATAGCTCCGAGTGTTATTTAATCTTAAACTTATTGCACTCTTAGAAACAACTGAAAGAACTTAAAAGTTGATGTCAAGTTGAGACATGTATGTATTTGTTAGTTGATAAGATGATCAACTAATTGATCAATTTGAGGTTGATCAACTAATTGAAGTATGTATAGGCCGCTTAAGACATTATAGTAGTAATTAATTGATATATGATACCTACTTACATAAATGTAAAGCTTTCGATTTCCCAGAATAACCCATATAAACGTAAATTTTTTTTTTCTTTGTTGTATATATTCTTTCTGCATATACGTAAGAATGCAGTGCATCTATTTTATGAGCGAATTGAGTGGCTTACTCGATCAATGTCCTATATTTAGCTTGTACATATTAATATCTTGAATGCCGATTTAGTTATAGCAAGATGTGCTCTACATTCTCATTAAAATTTTGAAAAGACAGAGAGAGGATAGAGAGTATTGTATTTTGTGTACCGTATTATCCTATACATTTCACGATATTTCGTGACGTGGTGGAACGTGGTTCGTAATGAGAATACCTTGTATTCTCTGTACCGTGATACTGACCCATCTAATCAGTCTCTTTGGAAAAAGGCTTTTGTGTTACTAGGAACTGGAAACGTTCTTCACCAAGCGATTTCCGGCCAATTAGCCTACTTTGCTTCCTCAGCAAGGTTCAACCAGGTTTCAGACCATGGCATAGTTGTGAGTCGGAATTACTCAAAGTGTTTTCGGACATTGATGACGCTCTTGGCAGAGATCGGATAGCCATACTAGTCCTTCTGGATTGCAGTAAGGCGTTCGATTCTATTAATCATCATATTGTACTTCTTAAATTGCGACAGAATTTCAGTTTCTCGTCTACAGTTATGTCTCTCATCAAAAATTATCTGCTCTGCCGTAGCCAATCGGTTAAGATCCAATCATTATCACCTCCCTTAACTCTTCACTGCGGTATATCTCAGGACTCTATTATCGGTACTTTTCTCGCTATACATAAATGATCTACATACGATTTTGATACTTCGGTGCGGTCTACCTTTACGTATATGACGTACAATTTTTACAGAGGCCAATTGGCTTAATCTAGGATGACGTCATCCGGCTTAACGATGACCTTGATAGGATCTATGACTGAATTAATCGCAATTACTATTATGTAAGTACTTCGAGTGAATGCTACTGAACGTGCAGTCCATCCTGTCAGCATTAGCTGACAGCTAACTCCCGTGATCAGCGATATCACAGGGCGGCACGCTAGCACCTCGACTAGTGCGGGAGAGTTATAGTGGGGTTATCCAAAACCTGCCGCCGATCACGAATCATAATCAAAAAGAAATTCGTGCCTAATCCAAACGACGAGCATCACATCCAGCCCTGAAGGGGCCCCGACACCACTTACCCTTTCTCACTATGAAGGCGGAGATGTTCTGCCTTCTTACTGTTTGCCCCAACCACCCAATGACACTGAGGGCAGAATATTTTTTCAGTGTCCCTAATGATAACCTGCAAGCTTAGAGGAGGAGCGGACCTAACCAACCTTCATCTCACGAGGGTTCCAGGAGAAAGCACGAAAGGGATTTAGGCTATCATCGTTTGAGCCTATAGTGCCATTGTGTCAGGAGACAGAAGGAATTGAATAAGAGAACGGAGTTGCTCCCCTTATAATATCTTTAATAATTAGTCAGTATCATGATTTTTAGGTACTAATTTCCTAAAGCTATGAAATGAGATAACATCAAATGAAACCCTACTAAGTCGGAGCACGTGATCAGAATCCGACAGTGCAGTCACTAAGGGTATTCTATACCCATATGATTATATTATTATTAAATTCAAAAATTTATAGTCACTGACAGCAAATGCATGTTTAGTTTAATTTTTATAAATGGGTTCCAGTCATGGCAAAAATATACTATTTTTCTTACTTAATAAATTCCTCAAGGTAAGGCGGTATTTTATTTGTATAAAAAAACTTTATCATGATAAAATTGAATTCTTACTTATCTCCATTAAATGCCTCGAGCTCAATTATATCTTAACTATTAAAAAAAAAAAAAATCTTAATCGCGATAGAATGTATTCTGGCTCAAGTCTTCATTATTCGTATTTTACAATAAAAACCTTAATCATAACAAAATGTAAAAAATCTCTTTCCAAAAATGCATTCTCATTCGCGGCGAGATTGTTTTTCTACTTATACATTAGTCATTCCCTTCATTGGGCGTAAACAATTGTAATTGGAAAAATTAAGCATATAGAAGAAATATTACACGCAGATATTCACGTATGATCCAATCCCTCGAAGGAGCTCCCTGGAGGCGGAATAGTTACGGTCGACGATCTGAAATGAAATTTCCTTTGGTATCAAGTACCTTCTCGAAGAATGACTATTTTCTGGTTATACTTTCGAGGTCACTATCAAGATTGGGTGAGAGGAACGTCAACCATCCCGAGATGGGCTTATATTCCTGTGGAACTGCATAGGCCGAGTTTCATTACGTTAAATTGCTTCTGACAAAATTGGATGCTGATCTCTCTACTCCTCACATGAATATACTAGTTGACTAATTAATTGACTCTATTGTATAGGAAAATACTAATTGACGCGGAAAAGAGTAACGTAATATGCAAACATGCACGAAATCTTTATATGGCTAATATTTCTGAATAAAGAATAATTTATTTAAATTTTCAGTATGAATCTATAAATTCATAGGACTCTGGTTAATAGGCATCCATGTACAGAACCATTCTGATTCATAGACCCAAGAAGTCCTGCCGGTTCAATAATATACTTCGAAATAGGTGTGTGGATAACACGCGAACATTTTTAGGATGATAGCTGAGATGCGTCCTTGTTTCCATCATATAAAAAGGGATTTTTCTCCATTATGGTCTTTACAGTATCTTCTTTTCAGGGTGACAAAGACACAATCTAATATCTGGTTGAGTACTATTCTGTACAGGTTGCTCGATGCATCCTTTTGGATCCGCTTTCAGCAGATCAGCGTCTTCCGTCCAACACATGTCGTTCGGATCTTAAAAAAAGTCTCCAGTGGCCATCAGGCGCTAGGAATTCTCCTACAATAGATAGCAGACAGCTTGTCTATATTTTTGTAAATTTTTCTGTTTTTATTTCCACCCTTTTAGGAATTTTACTTTGTCACTTTGCACTTTTTAAATTGTACCTTCAATCTCACATCTTCCCCCTAAGACAAATTACACTTTTTTTTTCAATAAAAAAAAACTCTTCTTCTTCTTCTTTTTCTTGTCAATATTTTTTTCAGCTTTCACCCCAACTAAGTTAAAAGGCCCAGTTGTGCCCTATGTCGCAGCACTGTCGCCGTGTAGGATGGGTGAAGCCAGATTATGCAGCATGCTGCTGGTTCTTGTGCCTTCGACCATAAAATTACATAACTATAAATCCAAGTAAATTGAATTGTCTATTTGTGTGGCGGCGGAAAGGAAGACTGTGAAGCGCGGTGCTGCCAAGGTGAAAAGCACATAAGAGGAAAGCATGCATACTTGATGGAAGAAATTTGTTGAATCGGAGTATTGGAGTTTTGAAGTATTGATGATCGCTTTGGCATCTCCTACGAAGGTACATAAGTACGGTAGTATGACTGGCAGATATCATATGCACGAGTTGGTACCTCTCACGGCGAGATAACTATACCATAGTGACATAAAAATTGAGATTTTTGACTCTGTGGGTACTGTAGTAGGGTATAAATGGCTACGAGGTCATTATACAAAGAAGTGAAATGCTCATGATATTCAGAATAACATAATCTCTCAGACATACTCCCAATGGCACGAAAAGCGAAGAAACGAAGTTATGAAGGTTGATGAATTTTGGAAATCGAGTATGTATGTTAAAGCGTTATATGCCTAGTATGATGGTATGCTATAAGATTACTGGCGTTATGGCAGAAACACATCCAGGCCTCGAGGCTTCCTCGAGGTGTTGTCAAAATTTCCAACACGGGTTTTTAAATGATGCAACACAAAACCAAGCCAGCAGCTAGCCTCAAGGCCTAGCCGCAAAGCTCGCTTTGCTCAATGTTCGAAATTTTTCTCTCTCAGGCCTACTTCTGTCAACAGATGTACTAACAAAATTTAAGTGACAGCACCGAGCCACAGTATATTCTGCGGAGCCCGGTGGTATCATTTTGTTTTCATTTCTCTGAGGCAAGCCTTGGGGCGAGCTGCGAGGAAGCCTGAGAGAGGCCAGGCCTGAGACTTGCTTGGATATGTTTCTGCCTTTAATCTCTAGCCTTTCCAGGCTTGAATCGAGCAAATCTTAACCTTCGCCTGGTCCCCGCTGACAGCACCAGCAAGTTCAATGTCAATGATGCTCTTTCATAGACTGCTACTCATTGAGACAGGATATAGTCTGTCTCATAAGGACGCTGATTTGAAGTTATGGTTACTTACGCATTGCATGCTCAGATATTTGGCTCTCGATGTGGAGTTGCGCTAAATCAGCCGAGTGCCGTGAAGCACAGATCAGCAGAGATTTTAGATAAGTCTCGGTTCTACCAGTAATTCAGCCAAGCATGCACTAGCCAAACTGGGACTCATAGGGACAGGATATACTCTGTCTCATGAGGGTGCTGATTGTCGCACTAAGCTAATCCGTGCATTTACAGTGCCGTGGGGTTAATCCATACTTGGCAGGTGCTCACGTTAAAGCCCTAGGAACTTTCTGTCTATTTGTGAATAGGAGAGATTATGACCAAAATAATCAACCAGTAATTCAGATCAACAGAATCGTCATACCATATGCTAGGTCAATTAAAAATATGAGCGTTGATCTAAATACCAAGTTTAGTTGTCGGGATTATATATCTAATACATTTGGAAAAGTGTATTATTCCCTGCGAATATTAAGAATGTTTGTAAATACCCCAATACCTCACTTTATCTTCGGGAATCTAATATTTCCTAAACTGGATTCTTCCTGTCAGCGGAAATTAATGGTAGCTTTCAATGACCCGTTCGATTTATATGCGGCTTTCCCAGATTTTCTCATATTTCGTCCTAAGTCCTCCCCTTCCTTTGATGCTCTTTTGAAACATTCCTGAAATTCTTGTACAAACCTGATCTATACGAAAGAGCCAGCTTATCTCCGAGACCGTTTTTAATTTCTGAGCTCTACTCGATATCGTTATCTTCTACTGCCTAGCTTACTTACCCAAATTGGTAAGCGATCTTACTTTGTAATAGATCATTAGTAAATGGAATTGATTACCTATTAGCCTTCAGCGGGCTGGCTCCATTGGAATATTTAGCTGGATTCTGGGCTTCGACCTGCTCACCTTAATAAGCATTGTTTGATGCTGTGCACTGTAAGCGACTGCACCTCTTCGTTTTCTCGACTATATTTTTGTATGCATTTATTATTATTCTTATTTGTTTTTTAATTTTCGTTTTTTCCCTTAAATCTATTTTAATTTTAGTTCTTCTACTCTAACATTATATATAAAATCTTCATATTCCTAATTTTCTAAGTATTTGTATACGTTTATAATTGTTATGATTCTTTCCGCATTTATATTGTACACAGACACTGTTAATATTTAGCATTTATCCTATGTTTTATTGTACACTATTAAGATTTCCAAAATCTTTTTCTTTCTAAAACTTATGTTTCCTTTGTTTGTTCGAATGATAATGCAGTTCTATATTTTCATCAAAACTTTTGGACACACTATAGTTCAATTTTAAATCGTTATTCTCACAAGAAAGGAAATATTTAATTTTGGACTTTTTTTTGACAATGAGAGATATACATATGTATCTAATAAAAATTGTACAATTTGGGTTTATTTTATACATATCTGGCACGGCGGGTGATTTATTTAAACAGTTATATTATATACAGCATAGAAGTAGTCTGATATGCTAATTAAAAACAACTAACAATAATATATGAAAACAGAACCGATAATCATTACACAATAGACAAAAAATAAAACTGCATTTGATGCCAGTCAGGGTCCAGAGAATGAATTAACAAATAAAAATAGTAAACATATTTTTCTTAGCGTCTACATTGAAAATTAATCACCACTGTCCGCCGTTTGGATAAATTGTAAATTGTTTCAAAGGTGGATGGCCGGAGCAAATACTTCTAGTTCACAAAATTCTCTTAAAAGTGATATTATTTGTTTTTGTTCTATGTAAACAAACAGCTATTGTAAGATGTAGTAACTGACCCTGGCAAAGAGAACTTGGCAGCGTCTTGAATATTTTTTACGATTGTTTCTTCATTTTGATCTTGACCATCTGTTAAAAGATTACGTATTCTGCAAGTCATAAAAAAAAATTCTATATATTTCTGTATATTTTAAAATACTCCGAGTCACCGTTAAATGCATTAAAATTGATAATTTTTTAATAAAGTATTTCAATACCTATATGTTTTGTAATTTCGTTCGCAGAGGAGAGTCGAGCACTATATTTAAAAGATTTTATAGCTGGGGTCGAGATATGAAAACAACTAAAAGAAAATCCGATGGGGGGGGGGGAGATGCTTTTTGTTTTGGCAATAGGGGAGTTCTGTAATTTTCGAAACTTTTTCCATTAATACTCTGTAACTTTTTTTTATACCAATACTGATGATTTACGTGTATGCAAGACTGTGCACGTGCACAGGGCGGCAGATTTTTGGACGGCAAAGGAGCCAGAATTTTAAAAACAAATAGCACAATATCTCGTTATCTGTGGAAAATTCTTTACCTGTGCAAGATTATTTCTTTAGGCGGCGTTTAGTGTACCTAAACTTTAGGCATAACACAGAAAAACTATTATGTTTTTAGGCTTGGTTGATCTTCAATTTCTGGTGCAATACCTGAACTAAAAAGGCGCTTTCTTTTTCTTCATTATGATATTCCTTCTCCAAATTATACGTTTCTAGGAGAGGTTATTGGCCACTCACATGTGAGGTTCGATTAAAATTAATTGGGCAAAATATGTTATTAGTAGTCTTAAATGTAAATCTTGAAATTATAAGGTAGGTTTCACTCGATTTTTTTGCTTAAGTGCTTAGTTTTTCCACCATTATAAAAAAATCTTAAATTGCGAAATAATTTCACTTAAGTATGGGCGAGGTATGTTGCAAGACAAATTTTCCTGTATCTCAGGGCATATTTGAGCTAGGCTAATAATGTTAAATTTATCTAAAAGGTATCAAATTACGGATAGTTTCTGTGGGTTCAGAACAATTTGCTAATTAGCCAGATATTATGATGATATTATGAGACTCATTTCTGACCCTCAAAGATGATAATCTTTCGAATGTAAAAACATTTTTGCAATTATATCGTTAATTTTTTACTTATCTATAGTTTTTTTTTAAAAGGCAAGTTATTATAAATGAAAGCGAGTAGTAATCGAATAAAACAAGACTAAAATGGCGGATCAGTAAGCAAAACGAGATTAGTTACAGTCTAAAAAGTGTTGCATGCAAGGACCACATTTGCGAAGAAATCTAAGATCTGTAATTTTGAAAATGACAAGAATTCGAGAAAAATTAATATAACATTTTCGATTGCAAATCGCCTCATCTTTTAGAGGTTTTAGTATTACATACTTTTGGTGGAACACGCTGTACTTAGGTTATGTAAGTTAACATTAATTCACCAAATCATGATTTGCTATTACTATTGTTTCTTGTTTTATATTTCTCATTATAAGAATGAAAACTGAATTAATCAGTGTGTAAAAGGCTTAACTTTTTATCCCCATAATATCAAATTTTTTGTTCAAATGTAGGTACCTACTCTTAATGCATAATTGGTATAAAAAATTCTCCGCTCATCTGGTGGTAACGGAATACCCGGTGCTCAGACCCCTCCTCTGTGTTGGAAGGCACCATAGAGGAATCTGTACATAAGTGCATATGACTCCTAATACTCTATACTTATTATAGTAAGAAATGATGGTAAACCAAGAATTGAATAAAATATCAAACCAGGTTACCGCCGGTCCTATTTTGTTGTGAGTTGTAGAGCGTCAAATTTCGACAAATTTTAACGGATTTTCCGTCACTTTTTTATACAAGATTTGAAAAATTCAGAATATTATCATTTATTAGTTATAACACATGTAATTACATAATTTACTTGCAAGTGCTTTTTTTTTATATAATCTTCAAAATTATCTTCAGCAGTCAAAGCAAAGAAGATTCAGAATTCAATAATTTTGTCATTTTAATTGAAACCTTTACAGAAACAAGTAAAAAATCTAGAATTTATCTAAGACCAATTCTTATGATAACCTAGATGGTCACCTCCCTGTGCAAGTACGATTATTCAAGTGGTTTTTCGCATTTATATCTATAACGGTTCGTCGGACAGAAAAGAAATTATTATGACCAATTTCATATTCTGAAGAACTTTTCAGTACAATAAAAACGTCTTGGATGATCGTTTTCACAATATACGTAAAAACCCTAAATATTTGTATGGCAACACTATGAAAGGGTTACCAAATTTAGTCCATTTTTGAAGTTATATTTACTTCTCGGCCAGTGCCCAAATATAGTGAAAAAACGAAATTTTTGTATGGCAACCCTACGAAGGAGTTGCCCCATTTTCGAACTTAATTTTATTTTTAAAAAAGCCCGTGTACAAAATTTCAGATCGCGTTCTCGAGTTATCGTGCGGACGACAGACGAACATGCAAAAATCAAAATAACTTTTAATGTGACAAACTTAGTCTACCCTATAGATTTCATCTAGGGTATAAAGACGTGAAGCCTTAAAGATTTAACCAGAATTTCGACTTGGAGGACTGCTGAAATTGCTACAGGGATAGGAATAGTATTCGCTCGTTTTATTGCACACGGCTGAAGTCAAAATGGCAATTCTGGTTAAATCTATAGAGAAAGGAGATAAACAATCTATATATTAGTGTATACGTTAGTAAATGCCTTTTTCAAAGTTTTAGGTTACTAATTCAACACTTTCTAAATTAATCGTACGGATGGATGAAAAGGACAAGGTAAGGTACCTACTTGAGGCAAATAAAGCCTAACTTATTTAAAACGCACATTTTTCAGCAAGTATCTTTTAATACAATAAAAGACGCTGTGAATAATAAACTTTGGTTTATTAAAAATAAAGGAATATAAAAAAAATAATTAATAGTTTCTTTCAAACTAAATATAAAAATTTAACCTATGTGTAATAAAGAAGTACTTATGGCTTTATTATTAAAGGCTTTTAGAGTAAATTGCTGAAGCTTAATTCTAATGAAATATGTTTTTTGGATAGCAGCTTATCTTATTAGTTTGTTGAAGTCTATATTAGCTTTTAATTACAGCCGTTAGGATATATAAATTTCTGTTACGTTCATAAGACCAACACACTCTTCATGATAATACTTATTCAAATATTATGCGCAGGGCCTCATAAGTTATCTTATTCCTTAATAATCGCTCAGTATTTTTAATCAATTAAGTACCTTAACTATCTTAAAATTCATATAGATTCTAGGATATAAAAAGCGTTCTTTAATATTTCGATTTGGACATTCACAAGAATTTGCAATTTTCTCTGATCTGATCTAATATTACTATATAATTAATTTAATTCATTCTCATCTTATTCATTCTAGAATAAGAATAAAAATTAAAGAACGATAATATGGTTAAGCCTAAAATGAAAAAAGCATCAGATAGAAAACGTTCCATTAACATATTTTCAGAAAAATATAAAATAAATATTTTTTTTGCCCTGATAAAAACAATGTATGCTTACTGTGAAGTCATTGACGTAGGCCACAGTGACGCATTTTTTTCTTTTCTTAAAATAAAGTTATTTATAGATGCTAATAAAAAAAATAAAAAGTCAAGAGCTATGCACATACATATAGATGCATATAACTACAAGCAAAAGCACTGTGACTAATAATTAGTGAATACTTTTTAATTTTTTATAGCATACATGAAATTTCTTTTTGCACTTCGTATTTTACCATAGTGATTTGAGTGCGTAATGTGATTTTTTATGTTTTTGAGCTTTAATCTAATTCTATTTTTCACATTTTAATAGCTCAACTCAAATTACGTATATTTAATTTATTAAATTATTATAAACAGAAATGAAGTTTAAGGTGAACTATGATCACAAAAGCTTCTTCACTTCCATCCAATTGCACCATAACCAAAACTAATCTGGGTCATTATCTCATAACGGACATTTATAACTTTTCTATTTTCAACTTTTCTTCTTACTTTTTCTTGTCAGAGCTGTTTTTCTACATTCTTCAACTTGGGCACCATTTTTATACCCTAGATGAAATCATAGGGTACCTATACTCAGTTTGTCATTCCGTTTGTAACGTACAGAAATAATGCTAGTAGAGAAAAATAGGTTGGATAAAAATGATAAAGATAAATTCAGGTTGTGATTTTTTGTAAACTTCAAGCAAATTTCAAGTCAAGTAATTGGAATTAATTCCATCAAAAACCCTACTTGAGTTTCAAGTGGATTTCAAGTCAAGTACTCAAGTATTCATGTAAACGTTTACCTACTGATTGATACAAGAAAACAGTGAAGTAATTAAGTTACAGTTTTTCTTATTACCTCAGTTGAATTCTCTGAATATTGGCTTCAATTATTTTTAATTATGCATCTAGAAATAATTTGAAATTTGATAATTTACTTTATGCGGACAAATAAAAATTGCGACATAATATTAATGACTACAAAATTTTAGATATACAGGGTGTTTCATAATAGGTGCACCTCTCAAGGGCTTGATAGCTGAGCTGGATACAAGCAAAAATTTATAAGGTGAAGGGGTTGTGCGGAGGGTCGGGGCGGGGCGTCGTTTCGGCGATTTGGGGTATAAGATTTTTAGTACTTCTTCCACTTTACACCCTGTAACTTTCTGGATATACACCCTATCAAGGTGGGATTTATCTCAGATAATAACAAATCGTCTCAGCGTTCCAATGAATGCTGAATCAGCTTTCCTTCCACCTTCCGTCAGAGGTTGTAGGACGTCAAAAAATAGGGAAAGAATTTCCAATTTTTTCAAATTTTAACCTGCCGAAATTTGTAATCAATTTTTGAGATAATCCTGTTTCTATAAAACATTATTTCATAAATTTTCGATTAATTGCGCATACTGTCATGTAATTCCATGCAAAATTCATTGGAAAGCTGAGAAGGTTGTTTGCTTTCATCTGAGATGAATCCCACCTTGATAGGATGTACATCAAGAAAGTTACAGGGTGTAAAGTGGAAGAAGTACTAAAAATCTTATACCCCCCTATCGCCGAAGAAACGACCCGTCTTACTCCCCCCCCCCCCGCATCAACTTATAATTTTTTGCTTGTCTTCAGCTCAGCTATCAAACTCTTGAGCTAGGTGCACCAATGAAACACCCTGTATCTGAAACTCTTAAACACTAGCTAAAGCTTAGTTAAAAAAAAAATAAAACATGCGAGGATTCGAACGTCTGAGCTTTTCTTTTATTCGGGATTAAAAAAAAAACAAAAACTGCTGATTTTTGGGAAATTATTAAAATACCGGCTTACGTTTTAATTTAGTTTTTAATTTTTATATAATTTATATTTTTTTCTTTCCATTAATTATTAATTATTCTCTGCGTTTCTGGTTTGAAAAATTAGTAATTTTAACAAAACATTTTAAGATCATTTATCCAAAATATTATTACTGAAATTTTTTTCTAAATATCCTACATATTTTTTAGTTTCACGCATTCATTATATCTAGGCCATTTAGAAAATGTACCTTAAACAAAATTAAGACAATAAATGCATGCAAAGCTATCTATCATTAAGAGCTTTAAAAATAGTTTAAAAAAAAACATTTATTTTAAACATCCAAAGAAAACTTAAAACGAGTAGTATATAATTTTTGTGAGTATTTAAATTTACACTGGAGAGAACCGCATGCAAAAATTTACCAGATGGTTTATGAAATTCATTTAAAAATAGCTAATGGAGGAAGATAGACCGAAGATTTTAAAATGACAATAAATTTTCTAAATTACAAAATAAATTATACTAAAATTTTCTCACTGGTAACAGAAGTACCTTGTTTAAAATATTTTATTTATTTAGTTTTTTATACCTGCACGTTGTTGGAAATAAAAAATGTCAAGGATATTTCAACTTTATTCAATATATTGCTTGCTAGCAAGATATTTGGCACAAAAAAAAAATGGTAAAAATTATATAATTGGTAGGTATACTCGTAAAACCAATAACTATGGATTCCGTTGATGAAATGTGTGATAAATATTTCTATATTTCTGTTTACAATACATTATGATCCATGGATCATTAAATTTGTTTTGTTTTATTAACTTTATCGTAGAACTTTTCAGCGCCAATGGTCGAGAAATTCTTCCATTTTAATGCTTTAATTATGCTGATTCATTAAATCTGTACTTTAGTTCGCTTCAAAGTAGAACTCACTCTTCATTATCCAATTTTAATGGGAATTGTAATGGAATTGCGTTTCGCTGTGCTGATCAAAATGAAATCCTGGTAGAGATGTATAGCATAAAGTCACATGCTGTTCGTCCTTATGGGATTCCACCCAAATTCATAAAATTACTATTCCCTAATGCTTTACCAGTCATATCAACACCCCCCCCCCCCCCCCCAATCATATAATCATTTCCTTCACTTTCCCAGCTATGTGGAAATATGCCCTTGTTATTCCTGTTCCCAAAAAAATCCCCATCCCTCTACTCTCTCAGACTTTAGACCCATCATCAGCATATTATGATAATTTTCAAAAAAATTCCTAAAACTTATAAGTAATCAACAGCTATAATCAGCACTCATACCTTAAGCAATGGCAGTCGGGATATCGCCGAAATCATTCGTGCGAGACTCTATTAGTAAAAGTCACTATAAAATACAGATTATAGATTCGCTTTGGACTGAATAGATTGTTAGCTAGTTCTCCTTGATTTTTCTAACGCTTTCATTAGTCTTAATCACGAAATGCTGTTGGGTAAATTCTTTTCTAAAATTGGTAGGTATGTCATTTGTTCTAAGGCTTATTCATAGTTTTCTTTTTGGCAGGACAAAACAAGTGAAATCTGATGGCCGATTATCTAAGACTGCCAGAGTACTATGCGGTGTTTCCCAGTGTTAGATTTTACGGTTACTGTTATTTGAATTGTACATTAATGATTTGCCTTCTAATGTTGGTGATTATTGTCAACTTTATATCAGTGCACCAACTAACTTTATCCATACATATGTAAATAAACTAAATAGTGACTTACCTCGAATTTATAGGTGGTCAATTGATAATACTCTATCTCTTGCTATACTATTTTGTCGCGCACAGAGCTTGGCGAAAAATTTTATTTACTTACAGTTTGCCTCAATAATTTAACCCTGAATCGTGCAGACAAAATATGTTGTTCTTAATAATGAAATTACCTGCTATGACCATATAAACTCATCTCTGCAAAGTTTATGCAACCTTAAAAAGGCTGTGGACAACTGCGTTCAACAACAACACACATATAAGGTTAATTAAAGCGCTCATCTTTCCATTTTTCCTATATGGTCTCTTAATTTTTTCCTGTCTGGACTCTGTGTGTGCTAATAAATTAAATGTTATTTTTGGCTTACGTCGTTGTGATCATGTATCGCCATTCGCCGGTATATATCCTCTATAGCTGGTTATTCCCTTAATACGTAATCAATGTTAAATTATTATGTTTTCTCTACAAATTAATTTATTATCGAGAAATACATCTCAAACCATTTAACACTTCCACTAATACATGACAGCCCTAACTTAGTCCTAACATTCGAAAATATTTACATTATTCATATGTAAAACTGACAAAAGTTGGATTTGAATAGCTCCTGCATCCGAAACTACTATTCGTACAGAAAAATGGTCTTCTGATAATCTTAATACTGCTTTCTCATCCTCCCAACCGGGCCAATCTAAATCAAGAGCTACATGCTACTACAAGCTGCAAATTTTAAGCTACAAATTTCAGTTTGCATATATGAGGTGTACCGTGGAAATTGCTACATAGAGTAGAGAGCTTCAAGCTACATGATGCAGCTAGGTAGTTCACGATGTAGATTGGGTCACAGTATCCAAAATCTAATAGCTAAACTAACTTGTAATAGGTTGTTTCACTAGTTGAAAAAAATTGGTCATTAGTTGATCTATCATGACAGAGACTAGGGGACCTCATAGACTGCGGGGCCCTGGGCCTAGGCCCAGTGGGCCAATGCGTAAATATGGCACTGAGCCTAAGGCGAACTAGGTCGGATCCAGATCGGAACTGCGACCGTCATTTTTGGTTCAAACGAAAACTTTGACAGCACTTATTACGCATCTGGATCAGAACTGAGGGTCATACAAAAACGACATTAGTTTGTCTTTCCGTTTGTAACGCATAGAAATAATGATGGTAGAGCAAAATGGATTTGGACTCCCACACATAATATTAAAAATTATTGTGATTTTTTCATGTCCATTTATCCCTCCCCTAGACATTTCTTTTTTAAAGGCAGGGGAGAGATCCCAAGCACGGAGGCCCAATTAGCCCATTGTGTTATCCTTTCGAAAAAACGAATGACAAACTTAGCACCCTATACCCTATTTCATCTAGGATATAAAAAGAAAAAACCAGAGAGAACATAGACTCGACTATTGTCACTTATAATAAAATGGTGAATTGTGATAGGTGCACGAATAAAAAAAAAATTTTAATTGGTTCTGACTCTCTACACCGAAAAATAACACAATTTATGTATTTACCATTTGTTCCTTTGAATGTTCATTTCTAAACATAAATCACTGAACTGAGAATCAAATATACCTACATATACATACATATGTAGCCGGCATAATCTCTATGAAGATAATGTTGTGAATACATATTCATACAAAATGTTCATTTCTAACAATTCCTGCCGTTTCCAAAAATAAAAATTTTCTTTCTGCATTTTTTTAAATACACAGTTCAGCTGAGCGCTGTGAGCTCCTGTAATTTAAATGAAATTTTTCTAGCAAAACATAATAGAACCAAACTGAAGAGAAGTTCGATGAAAGTTTTCATTCTCATATTTACGTAAATAGGTACGTATTATATATTAAGTAGATATATAATAAAAAACCAGCGCGCGCAGAGTGGTTACACACCCACATTTTGTAGGTATGATGATCAAGCTAATGCTGCTTCTCGTATTATTTACAAACAAAATTTCAATGAAAAAATGAAATACAAAAATAGCAACAGATTTTGAAAATAAATTCTAAATATACCGGGATTCACTGCATTTGTGACAAAGCTTCAGTATTGAAGTGATCGCAGAAGGGATAAGTAGAAAGTAGAAAAAGTGAAATTCCGACATAGTTAAAAGGATCATTTTCTAGAAAAAAGATTAGAAATGACGGGAAAAATCGACAAAATTCCTTGGGGGACTGCCTATCACGATCAAGATATTACCTGTATTGCTTATCATAACGGCACAATTTTCACTGGAGGTGCAGACGGCAAGATCAAAGTAATTTTGATTTAATTATAATGTTAATGAATGAATTTTATTTTTTTCATTTACTTCAATTTTCAATGTTTTCAGTTATGGACAGAAGATTTGGCGGTTAAGAAAACGTTGGATATCCACGACGTTTTTATATATTCTCTTGCTATCAATTCTAAAGGAAAAATGTATTCATGCAGTTGTGATGGTTGCGTTAAATTCATTGAAAATCCTTTGGAATCCGATGATGCTCAAGAGCTTTTAAAATCTGAAGATGTGATTCAATCTTTGTACTGTGACGGCGAAATTCTCTATACTGGAGATGATAAGGGCGTGGTTACAAAGTGGGAAAAAGATAAAATTGTGTTCAAATTTAATCTTATTGAGGAAGTTAAGTCATTAGTGACTGAATTTAGTACGATATATACTGCTCGTGATACTGATGTTGTTATATCCGAAGTAATGCCAGGACAATCTGGAAAATTTGCAACAAAAGCAGATATTCCTGGGAGATCACCGCTTGTTCTCCTAGGACCAACAGTTAATGAACATAAATCATTCTTAGGCTTTACAACACGCGATGGTAAGGGATTAGGACTAGCAAATAATTTACCTGGAGAACATTACAATGTTCTTTGGACAAAGGAGGTATAAAAACACTTTGTAAATTCTGTGTCGCATATATATATATATTTTTTATTTACGTGTATATAATTAGGATTGCCATGAGATGATCATTAATTCAATTTGCGGAAATGAAACAGCTTTTTACTCAGCTGGTTTTGATGGAAAGGTTAAAAGATGGTTGGGTATTGATAAGGAGCCAAAAGCTGCTGGAGAAGTTGATTTGAGAACCTGTATAAATGCCATTTGCTGCGGGTCTAATCCAAATATAGTTTTTACTGGTTCCTCTGATGGTGTTCTACGCCGTTTACGTTTCTACGATGATTGATTTATTTTTTTCCGTTATTTATTTTTATATTATATAGATTTGGCTATATTTGCACTTATTACCTATATATAAAGTTTATGTAGCACAGTGCTTTTTACTAGGTAAAATAAAGTTTATACTAAATAATCCTGTTTATTTTTTTAATTCTCTCTTATTTTTCACACGCTTGAAAATTGGTGATTAGTGAATGAAATGTTTTAGAGCTCATAGAATTAAAAGGAAAAATTACATCTTAAAAATCAAGAAAAACCCTCTCATAACCACTCTATAGGTACCTACCTACCTACCTCTAAACATAAAGTACAAAATTATTATTTCTCGAGGACAATATTTTACTAATATTTAAGAATAATGTATTTATTCACGCGCCTTCCTAAAGGAATTTCTATGAACTACTACCAATATTTCTTTGAAACGAAATATTAGCATAACAATATTGAATTCAAAGGCAGACCATGACCATGTTTTTCAATATTTTCTTAACGTAACCATCAGAATGGCTGGACCAGTTCATATAATTGTATTAATAATATTCTATCGAATTAATACCGATTTGGTGCTATTTGATACCTATTGTAAAAAAATTGGTACCTAAATAACAAATACGCTGAGAGGTGGATATAGGTTGTTTTGATCATATTAAATGGATTGCAACAAGGACTCGGGATTTAATCTCTTGAACTTCTTTTTCTGGTTAGTTACGAAATGTGAATCTTACTCAAGAGTCCTGTGGTACAAAAATTAACAAGCTAAGGCCGATTCGAGACTAACTTTTTGTGTTGACACGTCGGTTGGTGTCAACTGTCTTAGAGCAAATTCGTTTTGAGTTTTTCGTGTTATATTATTTTGCATTGCTCAGTGTTTAGTTGCAAAAGCAACATCCGGTTAAATATTTAATAAAAACATTGGTTTCTGCGTGTAAATCGCTTGGGAAAAAGTGGGAAAAAAAAGAAATGTCCAATTAGAAAATTGGTAAGAACGATTGAAATTGAAACGAACAAATTTATCGCCAAATGACGTAAGCATCCAATTGACAGATGAATCGGCCATAATTCGATCAGGTAGCTGAAAAACCTCTTATTGTATATGGAAAACCGTTAAGATTTTACCCACCCTTCCCATAAAATGTTTGTAGATACTCATTACCTTTACCTTATTCTCTCCCTGCTAATTATAATTTGCAGCCAAAGTATAAAATATGAATGTTTTGATAAAAATGTTTGCAATGTTTGCACTTCTTATTCTGGTCTCGAAAGGAAAGAGATCTCTTCGGAATTTGTGCCATAATTTTTTATTGGAGAATTCCACAGACTCTGTACATATTACATTGTCTTTCTCCATTGCTCGTGTTTTCGCAAAAACCCTGGAACATACTAACAAGTCCTAAAGTTTAAATTTCACCTGGTAGATAATCGGTCCGTTGTTTCAATCAGATCTATCAGAACGCCAAATGTGTTTATAGCTGTGTTCTTTTGTGTCCGCAGAACAAAGCAGAACTAAAGATACACAAAAGAATGCCTCATATATTTTCATAAAAGATGTATATGTAAATGAAGCGAACAGTACAAATAGTTCGCTTCAATCGACGGAACAATTTGTTCTCTCCAGTATGTGGGAGTTCTAGAACAAGGATCACAAAAGAACACAGCTTATGTGAACAAACGTGAAATAAATCTTTTCAAAATATGTATATGTATACAAGGCGACTGAACTAGCTATGCAAATTGCACCGGGAAGTTTTCCCAGAAAAAACACCAAAAAAAATTCAATGCATATCCAAAATCAGATCTGTATTAAGGCTTCTATTTAAATTATTAAATTTTTAGAAAATTCAGGGCTATCTTTACATGTTTGTTTAAATCGAAGAATGACTAATAATCTTATTCATACTTCGCTTTAAATACTACTTCATTATCAATAGCCATGGGCGTAGCTAGGGTTTTGTTGGTGGGTGGGCCTAGTAGGGGCCAGCTTGGCTCAAAAATTGAAAAAGAATATTCTTCAATCAAGTATTGTTTCTCAAAAATGTGTAAAACTTTTTAAAACGTTAATTCGTATTAAAGCCAACTTTCCTTGCATCAAGCAAACTATTTTATTGATTACTGTTTGATTTCGCGCAAGGGTTGATTCATAAATAAATATCGCCTATTCATTTGACTGGATTTCATTTCGATCGAATGCAAAATACTTGTGATTTCTTTTTCTTTTAATCTACTAGCATTACAATTTCTACTGGAATGGAAAAGCTTTAACAGAAACAAGAAAAGTTCTTCTAGGGGTAATAAAACCGTAAACCGTTACTTAATATACGTAGAAACACTTCTGGTATTGAGAAAAATTCTTCTTATTATAAGAAAATTATCGCTAATACATACAACGAAACTGACTTGCTACAAAGAAGAACTTTTACTTGAAGTCAACATAATATATACCGACTACAAATTATCCAATTTGGAACATTTAAAATAAATCTTTTTCTAGAATAACGAAAAGTAAATTACATTTAAGCAATTCTGTTCTTAGGATATATAACCTTTTCTCATATTCTGTATGAAAATTTACTGCTATTATCATAATCGAAGATAATTTAGAAAATATATTTACAACTATTAATCTATTTTTTCTATATTCAGTTTAAATAAGACGAAACAATTTGTTTTCTTACATACAGGAAATGTCCGCTAAGCTCAAAATCGCACCTAATTTTCTTTGATACACATTGTATACAGAACTTATTCTCAGTAAAACTTTCTCTCAGTGCATTATTGTTTAATTTGAATTCGTCACCATGTATCACTTAAATTAATATCGTTATAATCATGCTACTGGTAAGGAATACAACTATTATTTTATTACTTTTCGTGTTAATTTAAATTAAACTTACTTGATGGTGTTATAGTGTTGTCAACAGAAATCACCAAAAACCAATGGAATAAGCTTTACTTTTCTACCTTTTTTTTCTGCAAATCACCTCAATATATTTTCAGCTCTAACTTTTTTTAACAATAGCATTCTCTATGCTGAACAGTGACATGTAAGGAAATCGTTCTTGAAGTATTGTGCTTCTAAGCCACGTTTTTATCCGTCTCAGAGCCGAAAAACTTCTCTCACAATCGTCGGAGCTCACTGGGAGTAATATTGCAGCTTTAAAAAGTTTATATAAATAGGGGCAGTATCATTTTTTTAATTTTTCTCTATTTTCAGCATTCATCTCATCATTTTTTAATTGAAGCATGTTTTTCATGTCCATCGCTTCAGTTTCCAAGGCTGTATCAATTTTAAAATTTGTTTTTATAATTACTGATAAATTTAAGAAATGTGTCCACAGCGCGAGCTAACGGTAGGTTTTCAAATCGGCGTTTTAGATTTACTATGATATTATCTATTACTTCGCAGTAAATGTTGATCTTCCAGTATTCTTCTGGTTGTGTATCGACTGGAAAATCTAATGTAATGCTTCCGCTCACTGTCGACTTTGTACAAAAGTCCTTTTGCTGACGTGAAATCTCATGTTTTTCAGAAATTGCTTAATGTATGTCCACATCTTGAACTGATTCCTGCATGCTTCCAAAGTACCTATGTATAGTACTTTCTATGAGCTTAGTAGCCTAACCAAGAGTGGCAATTTGGGTCCTGGAAAGTGTACTCAGTACATTCACTATAGCGAGAACTGAGTGAAATGTGTGTAAGGAACCGACGAATAATCTTTAGCAATTTAAGTGCTTCCACTATGTGCTTGTCACGGTTCTCAGTGATCTCTTTTTCCAAAGTTAATTTAATTGCATCATAATTTGCCAGTACTGCTTTGCAGTTTTCGTAGGAACCACTCCATCTGGTAGCACTAATGCCCTAGACACCCAGCGCTCTTAATGAAGAAATAACTAACGACACATTATTAGTCTATAATGATTCATTATAAACTGCAGACACACAGCCATTTATTTAATTAATTTGTACTATCAAACTGGTTTTGATAAACTTATCACATTAAAGAAGCAATATGGATCGAATTAAAGTGATAAACTTGTTTTTATTTATTTTATTTTTCAATTTAACAATTTACAAATGAGAAAAACATTATATTAAAAAGAATATTGATAATATAATTTGTGATTTGCATTTCTTCTTCCTATTTTTCAAATCGGCAGATGCACAGCGGAGCTACAGATTTACATTATATGCCAAATCTAGCACATTTTTCCTCATTATAACTATAATGAAGGAGGAAAACTCTTCATTAGTGTACTTCATTATCATCTGATTTTCGAGCCAAAATGACGTATACTGTGTGACACACGGCATTTTAATGAATAGTTAGTACTAATGATTCATTAGATCGTGCTGTGTGTCTAGGCTCTAGGGTAACTTTCCATTTCATGGCTGGTATGGATTCCGTTAAAAATGTATTTGCTAGTGAAACATTGGAACATGAGTCAACAAACGTACGTAAGGGTGAGTTACTTTTATAATAGCTTGCATAATTGTAACATCATCCAAATGGTGTTTATTCAATGTATTCATAATTAATTTTCCAGATCTTACGCATCTATGGAGGTCAAGCAATTTATAAAATCTAAAAATCTTGTCCAAACCCAAAGAAAAAAGCCACATGTTTTAGTTTCTTCAACAATCAGAGTGAGGCTCGATATCACTTCTATTATTTCATTCTGGATATCTGGGCTGAAGTAGTTGTAGTGTTTTTCAAAGTGGAATGAAAGTTTGTCTTCATATTTACAAAAAAAATTGAGAAATTTTCAAGACATTACCTCTATTTTTAGAAGATGAGTCCTCCTGGTACCTTCTCAAAGGCAAGCCCTGGCGAACAAGTGTCAGTATTATATCAATAAGTTTAGCCAAGTATTCTATGTTTTGAATAATTTCTTTCTCTTGCTGTTTCATAAGTTATTAATGAATATCTCCAAATGTAAGAGATTGACGATAGGGTACATAGATTTGGCTGGATTCCGAGTGGGACGATGATTCTGAGTGTTTTTTTAAGGCCTTTGCTGATTTTTTCCAGTTGTTAAAGCTGCTGTGAGGTTACGTTTTCCAACAACAGCAAGAGCTGGGAGTGATTTTATGCAAGAAGTTCACCAGCCCCGGTTAAATATCTATTTCTTGCATTTTGACTTTCTTAACTCAGAATTCAAGTTTTTCTTATTACGCTTTTTATTTTTGACTTATTGACTTAACATTTGTTTAGTTACTTCCCAATTTCCTTTTTATTCTTTATTAGTGTCACTAACAACAGTACAATTTTAATTATTTTAAAAACGTTTTTGTAAGTCTATTCATGCAATACTTTAAAACAACATACTAAGCAATACTTGCATCGATTACATTCACTCATTATTTCTCTGGTTCCGCCCCATCAATTCCAAAATCATAATTTGGAAAACATATTTTTCAGACAGGTTTTTCTACAAATATTCCATTTCTCTACAAAGACTTCATATTCCACCAAAAAATCAGACATTACAAAATTAGAATCTAGTTTTTCCATCACTTCTCCTAGAGTTTTAAAATTATGCAATTTGCAAATATTGAATCTCATTAAGTAGCTCTTCGTTACTCAAAAATCGTTCCTTTAAGTCTTTCAGTACTCGTTCATATTTTTTTTTTAAAAAGCTCTTTTTCAAACTTGTCTATATCAATTTCTTCTACGGTTTTATCTTTGTTACTGTTTTTCCTGATGACAAGTAAATTTAATTGAATATTATTCATTTCAATTTCATCATCAACTAAATAGTTTTCAAATTTATTATTAATGAAATGAATAAACTTATCACAATTCGCGAACGTATGATTTTAAAATTATTTAAATCAGCTGATATAGTACCCACCGTAGCATGAATCATAGCTACTGCTTTTGATAAGATTAGATTTCCTGTTTGCTAATATTTTGATAAAGCAGCTTTACAGTCAAAGACAATAAACTTTAAAAATATATGAGCCGTCAATACGATTCCCATACCCAAACACTTATTCAATTTGAATTTTTAGCACTAAGTATTTTTCAAAGTGAACTTTTATTTAATTTGTATTCCTTTCCGTATCGAAAGTGAGCTTTGTTTTTCAAATTTATTTCGATTGTAATCTTTTTTCAACGGTCGGATGTTCACCGGCCCACTATCGCGGAATACGACCGGCCCATAGGGAAACTTCCCGGCAGTCCCAAGCCTGTGTAGACGAAAAGTATTTTATAGTTTAATTTTTTTAGTGATTTCGTTAAGGTAAATAAATGTTTATACAACCGGATAGATAATTAAATTAATTTAATTAATTAGACTTGGCGGTAAAACGTGTTGAAGTTAACATTTATTGTTTTTGGTAAAGAAAGCAATGCCGGTGTAATGAATCTGACTAACACTACATAAATCGTGAAGATCACTTAGATAGTACATAGTTACTACCTGATTACGTTTGACTGATTTACGGTTTGCTACAATTTTCTGAAGGCTCTGGACACCTGGGAGTATTGACACCTTCCCTATGTTTTAAGATATATATCTTAATACTGCAATAATGAACGAAGACTTTTTGTGAGGTAAACCTTGTTTTTAACAAATACAATTTTTATGAAAAAGTCATTTACAAAATTGCAGCGATCTAAACCATGTCTTCTTGTTATCGTGCAGATAGGTAGACAAAAAGACAGACGAACGGACATGCTAAGAATAAAATGCCTTTTAATATTTGAGGAAGATTTCTTGTCTAGACTAAAATTTATTGAAAATGATTCCAATAAAATTGCAAAATGCATTGAAGTGCAAAAAAATAATTTTAATATTTTGCATGGGTGATTTGTGGGATGCTTTACTACAGTGTAATAATTTCAAAGCGCATTTAGGTTTAATAATATTTAGAAATATTTTTTAACTCGCTTTTCTACTGGATGCCCATTAATTAACTGGGTTAAGTAGCAAGAAAGTATATCGCGACGCATATAGTGTTTCCGTTCTATATTCTATTTTTAATCCAGTGTATTTTTGAAATTGTTTTTTCATGATGCGAGTTTTTTTTGTTATTTTGTTTGTGTTTATTTATTACCCACACAATCTAGGTGCCTCTTATTATGGAAGAAGAAACGAAGTCGTCATGTCACCTGACTGATTTGCATTCAGTTTCGTTTGAAACAGTTTCTTTGCATAATATATAAAACCCACCTGTTTCAAAACAAATCTTTTTTATTTATGAAACATCATCCTGGTAATAACTTGTATAAAAAAATGTATTTCTCTGAAAGTAGCACATTTATCAGTTGCAGATTCTACATTAGTTGTAGAATTTCAAAATAGAGTGAAAAACATCATTATATACAAGACAATATTGCCGCTATTATCATAAATTACTGAAATTTAAAAACAAAAAATTTCTGAATACCTACACACATTAAAACACGAAAAGTATCTAGCAATATCTATATCTCACTTTCTAGCTGTAATCTTGGACTCGTTAGTGCCGTGCCGGACGCCGATTGAAGAAATAATTTACTTCAACCAAAAGAGAGACATCTGAGTAGAATACGTAAAGTATATCTTGGAGAGAAAAAGGGAAATTTCATTTGTTCCTATTAAATCTTGAAAGCTTTTGTTAAAATGTAATAAACGTCCGCCCTCATTATTTGAGAAAGCCGTAGATATGTTATCCCTGATTTGAAAAGCCTATGTTACAAAATTACCGAAATTACAAACTTCCCACAAGCTAAAAGATCTCTTCATATCTTCTCTCCCCTTTCATCAAAATCCTCGAACGCACGTAAAGATCGAAAGCACAATATTTAGCAGCTTTTTGGTGGGCCATGTACAACAAATTAGCACACGACACATTTTCTAAAACTGCTCAAATGGAGTGGATCTCTGGCTGAAACAGATTGAAATTACAGTGCAGCAGAAAGTTAGAAAGCACTGTTTTGCGCGACACGAATTGACTGCAGCAAATTTTTTCGAATTTTTTTATTTGAATTGAACTTCTTTTCCATAGCCCACACAGGGGAGGATATTGGCACTTTTTACGGCGGAAAGTATTCGGGGGGAGGAAAAATGCCGAAATGCCGTTTCAATTGGGCAGCGTAGCAATACTACAGCAAGCCGGCCATTTTGAAATTGGGAAATTTCTGAAATTTCTCATCGGACAGCTGTACAGATGTTTATTCGCAATTTGAGGTGATAATATAATAATTTAATATAATATATCAAAAACTGTGACTTAATTGAACACGCACACAATTAATTTCATATAAGGAACTACGCGAAGGACATTATTGTTTGGCACGTCTAATACCGATTTCCATTGATCAAGTTTTCTAGCAGAAGTGTTACACTTTTCTTGCAGTGTTACACAACAATCGTTCCATTGACCTATACTGCTAGAAAAAGTGTACGTCAAATGAGTCTGGTGTTACACTCGAAAAATCGGCGGTGTTACACCGAAAAACGCATACATTTACATGAGAAATGTCACAACTGAATGTCATTGAGCATTACATATCAATCTTCAATCACGCCAAAATCTTTTAAGTGACAATTTTCATAATTTTTACGTTATGTTATTTTTTCCAGAAAATTTCAATCTGACAAATTACACGGATATGAGCTACTATTACATTCTCATCGCGTCAAAAGTTGTTCCATTGAACTCTTTTTTACTGATTGACGTGCACTTTTCTTAAAATATCAATGGAAATCGACATAAGCAAATTCCTTCCTTCCCTAATATGGCGTTCATACTGCGCCGAAATTACGTAATTTTGAATTATTTTCTGAAATCACCTTCGAAATCACGTAATTTCCCATGCATTTGGCTGAATTACATTACAACGCCGAACAAAACGCCGGGCAAGATACATTAACACTGGGCGGCAGCGCCATATCTTAATTTCCCTTACATTTTACAGTTGAGTTAATTCCTTGTAATCTCTGCCGATTTCCAATAAAATTTTAAATAATAATAAAAAATATATTTTCTTTTCCTTCAAGTCCAAATTTTCAATTCAATAGGAGGACCTTAAAAAAAGTAAGTAACATTAATTAATATGTAATATTGAATATTACAATAATACTTCTTTGCTGTTCAAAGTCAATCATTTTGCGATTTCTACTAAAATCAACAATGAATAATGAAAAAAAAATAATATCTACTTGCATTGCGGTATTATTATGAAAATATAATTGTTTTTAATAACCTGTAAATATGAACTCGGGTTGTTTATTGTTATGCCAAGAAAATCAAATGTGCATCGATGCTTGTTTTTAAAATTCTATGCACAGACTGCACACGAACCTAAATGAATGAATCAAGAGAGCGTCAACATCATCAATGCGATGACTATAAAAACACGCCCTAATTTGGATGAAATTACATGCAAATCCTGTGATAATTAATGAACGCACTCATCCAGCGGCGTTCAGCCATGAATTTTTCCCTTTTTCTATGAATCACCATTTATAATTAATGTGCTCATTGTGGTCATTTAAGAAGTTGTGTAATATTTTTTCTTGCAATTGCATTTAGTAAAATAGAACTCTGGCGTTGCAAATTTGAAATCCTTTGAATATGATGTCGTCCCTTTCTTCGATAATAATCCCTTTTCTTACAAAAAAATATTATTTATAATGTGTATATTTTTTTTCAATGTCTATTTCATGGAGTAATATTTTTATATATATTTTTTCCTTTTTTTTCTAATTAAAAAGTAATTTTGACTGACTCACTTCACTGAAATTCAACATTTCGTACTTTATATTTGATAAATGAGTGTTGAAATTATCTCAGTAGCAGTGTGAGCACCCTCGCATGATTTCAAAATTCCTTCGTCAAAATCATTGAATAAATAACTAATAAGGAAGCGGGTTTTCGTGCAAATGTAGTGTACGTGAGTAGGTAATTCAATGACAGTCAAACCCACGGAGCGGGGGGGGGGGGGGGAGAAATGACAAAAGGGCTGGTCACGCTTGACAAGTCACTTAAATTATCATTGGCAACGCCAAGGAATGTTACCTGAAGATAAGGGGGCGCTAAAAATTTGTTTATTTTACATAGCAATTTGGATTATAAAAAATTTCCCCTTCAAAATTTCACGGTTTAACTACTGCCATGACGAAACGAACACAAACACAGCACACTAATCATTTTGCCGAGTGGCTTAGGTTTTCACCCGATATACCGTTTCGTTATTAGTTATTTATTCAATGGTCTGAACATGGTATAAAAAGTTGTCGTCTGGGTCGGCCCTAATGAGAAGTGTACCGTGCTCTGAACGCTCTTAAAATGTCAGTGCAACAAACCTAAAGGAGAAATTGACGTTTTGCTCCCAATTTAACCAAAAGAAAAGCACAATGGTTCCTATTGTGGTGTACCAACATTTATAATATAATTGACAATACTTTGTTCTAGAATAGAACCGTACTGGAAAGGAAGAGGGTGTGATTTGGATTGCTCATCATAACTCGTGTTTAACTAAATTTATAAAATACTCAAAACTTGAAACGAAATGTCGACAGTAGCAAGCGCTTTAACCATCGCCGGTACAAGGCAATCGGGATCAAGCGTCAGGACACAAAATGGTAAGAGTGGTTAAGATTTCACATAAAAATTTTAAATTAAAAATGAAATGTACATAATTTGTTTATCATTGCGTTAAAATAATTCATCTTTGATCAAAAATAATGCAATAATTTTTAAGTAAAATAAATCTAATTAATTCAAAGGGATTTCTTAATAGGCAAAGTAATTGTGAGGTTAAATGTCGGCAGCAGATGTTAGAAATTTTAATTAAATATTAATTGTACTTATTTTTTTTTATAGTTATGGCAGCAAGTTCTATTGCAAACATAGTAAAAAGCTCGTTGGGGCCAGTTGGTTTGGACAAAATGTTGGTAGATGATATTGGCGATGTTACTATAACAAATGATGGAGCTACTATCTTAAAGCTTCTGGAAGTCGAGCACCCTGCAGCAAAGTAAGTCAATAATACAGTAATAATATGTGTGCCATAATTGATTGTATTAACACCGGTAAAATTAATTTCAGGGTATTAGTTGAGTTAGCACAACTTCAAGATGAAGAGGTGGGGGATGGTACTACTTCCGTTGTGATCCTGGCAGCAGAGTTATTGAAGGTAAATTTAAGAATATATTTAGGTCTCTGGTATTATCACAAGAGAAAAATGTTAGTAGATACAGATATCACAAAATTCTCACTAAAAACTCTAAAATCTTCCAACATAATCTAATTTTGATATAATTTAGAACGCAGATGAACTCGTGAAGCAAAAAATCCATCCAACTTCAATTATTTCCGGATACCGGCTAGCATGTAAAGAAGCATGCAAATATATTTCTGAGCATCTTACCGCTCCTGTTGACGAACTAGGAAAAGAATGCATTGTGAATATAGCAAAAACTTCAATGAGCTCTAAACTAATTGGAGCTGATGCAGATTTCTTCTCTGCAATGGTTGTTGATGCCGCTCAGGCGGTAAAAGTAAGTGTATTATTATAAATACGTTCACAAAAACCAGTTACTATTTTTGTTTTTATAGATAACAGATCCTAAAGGAAATCCTTTATATTCAATTAAAGCTGTAAACGTATTAAAGGCACATGGCAAATCAGCAAGGGAAAGTGCTTTCATTCAGGGTAAGACTAGTATTCTAAGACTTATAAATAAAATTTTAATTGTATTTTTTTTAAGGTTATGCACTGAATTGTACTATTGCTTCACAACAAATGCCCAAAAAAGTCCTCAATGCGAAAATTGCGTGCCTTGATTTCTCTCTACAAAAAACGAAAATGAAAATGGGAATTCAGGTTTTAATTAACGATCCTGAAAAGCTTGAAGGAATCCGTGCCAGAGAGCTAGATATAACAAAAGAAAGAATACATAAAATTTTGGCCACAGGTGTAAATGTAATTCTCTGTAGTGGTGGAATTGATGATCTTTGCTTAAAATATTTTGTGGAGGCTGGTGCACTAGCGGTACGCAGGGTCAAAAAGGCTGACTTAAGAATCATCGCGAAATCAACTGGCGCCGCTTACTTAACATCTCTAACAAATATGGAAGGCGAAGAAAGTTTCGACAGTTCAATGGTGGGTGAAGCAGCTGAAGTTTCTCAAGAAAGGATCTGCGATGATGAATTGATACTTATTAAAGGACCAAAAGCTAGGTAAATTATTATTTTTTCGTTTTTTCTTTGGGGATTTATTCAAAAATACAATCGGATCATCAACTATGACATATCTGCATAGCTTAAATAGCCTCAGTTTTCTTCTGATCCTTATTATTGTTAACATTTTCTTTACAAAAGTCGGCCCCTCGCCATCGTAATTGAATTAATTGAACTCAGAGATTCATTTAGTGCAATTTAATAGCAATGTAGTAGCCCTTCAAAATAAATGTACTTTCGCCTTTTTGAAGAGCACATCATTTCTTTCCCTTTCTGCTTTTTTTTTTTTGTACTTATTCTTAACATATGTTTGGTAATTTAATTATAATCAGTGAGAGAAAAATAATTTGTTTATATAAACTTTACTTAACCAAAGGTTTAAAAAGCATTAATAATGGGTGGTTTAATTCTTCTGTACAACTTCTGCAACCACATATTAATCATTGATTGATTACTGTTGGTCCCGATAATGGTTGTTGATACCTTCACACCAAACATTATTATTATTTTCTCAACCATTTTTTTACGTTTTCTTGTATGGGTCATGGTCTTTTTAGGGTTCCGTACAAAAAGGTTGCCAACGGGGCCCTGTTAATAATCCTCCGCTGTCCGTCTGTCAGCGGGGTTTATTTCATTAACCATAATACGTTGACAGTTGAAATTTTCAGTGTATTTCTATTGCCGCTATAACAACCAATAATAACAATTAAAGGGGGTCCCCATACAATAAACTTTTGTTTTTGCTCGATCTAAAAAGTACATAGTGTTAAATCTTGTACGATGGTACGGAACCCTTCATGTGCAAGTATTTTTTGCATGATCGCCTGTGCGTCGCGATAGCTTGGGGACAAATTTTGCACACAGCTTTTTTAAAAACAAATATAGGTTTAAGTTAGAAAATGGGACAAATCAGGTAATTTCTTCGTAGGGTTGCAATACAAAAATTTCGTTTTTCACTATCCATTTGGACACTACCTGAGAACGCGTCGAGGTAGCTGCAATTTTGAATTCAGCGTTTTCTAAGCGATTTACATCAAATATTCACGTCAGTCAAACCAGAAACTCAGAAAACTCTCTTAAATTTACCTAACAAATAATTTTACCGGGTTGTATAATCCCAATATTTTTTAGCGAAAATTTGCCTGCTACAATTTATACGATGGCCATTTAAACTGTCGGCTCTAACCAGTAAAAAAAGCTTTTTACTAACCTATTTTTTTCAAAACTAGACTTATTTTTCAGCAGAAAGATTGTCGTTTTTGAAAGTTCCCTTTCTAATAGAATGTTTTGTTCATTTTCTTTACTAGGTTTTTTGTGCGATTCGTTTCATTATTCTTAGGTGCTATTTTAATCGACTTGTATTCTTGAATAAGATCCCTGATATGAAAATTACTTCGAGTTTCCTTGAGAAACATAATCAACATAATATTTTTCTTGGTAAAACATTATATTGTATATTAGAGCTGCCGCTTCAATTATCCTCCGTGGTCCGAATGATTTTTATTGCGATGAAATGGAACGATCTATTCACGATGCACTTTGTGTGGTAAAACGTGTTTTAGAAAGCAAAAAAATTGTAGCTGGTGGCGGTTGTGTAGAAGCAGCTCTATCAATTTACTTGGAAAACTTTGCTACATCCTTGGTAAGTACATGCAACATTGAAAATAATCACTCTTTTATTATTATAAAGTAATTTAAATTTTGCAGAGCTCACGGGAACAACTTGCTATAGCAGAATTTGCTAAATCTCTTTTGGTAATTCCTAAAACTCTAGCCGTTAATGCAGCTAAAGACGCAACAGATTTAGTAGCTAAATTGAGAGCATACCATAATTCCAGTCAAACAAAAGTAAGAATAATTATATTATATTATTTTTTATATTATATATTTTTATTTTTTTTTTCAGACAGATCATGCACATCTGAAATGGGTTGGTCTAGATTTATTGGATGGTGTTGTTCGGGATAACAAAAAGGCAGGAGTCCTTGAGCCGGCAATGTCAAAGATTAAATCATTAAAATTTGCAACGGAAGCTGCAATTACAATTCTGCGAATTGATGATATGATTAAATTGAATCCCGAAGAAAAACCCGGCAAAGGTTATGCTGATGCTTGTGCTGCTGGTGAATTAGATTATTAAAATGTCGGAGGCCTGTTGCATTTTTTCATATTTTTACTTAAATAATCTTTAACTTAACAACTTTCCACACATGCTTTTAAATTTTTAATTTTGTAAAATCACATTGATTTATTTAAAACACTTCATTCTGTGTTAATTCATTTAATATAACAACCTTCAAGGAGTAACTAAATGGATTTTAATTATTTTCAACTATAAAATTGTTCTAAACCTTTGATGCTATCGAATAGCGTATAAGACTGATGGATATTTAGTCGAAGTTAACTTGTCGTAACCCATTTTTATTAAGAGGACTAAAGCATGCAAGCCAGTTAGCCTAACATAGACCACATCATTCTGGACTTGTCTATTGATAGAGTTGCCTTTTTATGGATCTATCAAGTTCGTGACCTATCGCGGAAAACGAATTTGCATAGCGCATTATAAGAATTCAGCGTTGTTTAGTTACCGCCTATTTGATATGTTAATGAGTGACAATAGCTAGATAGCTGTATTGTTAATAGCTAAAATTTATAATACAGTGTAGTACTGCGGTAACCGTGCTGTATGTTAAGTCCCTCCGAGAAAGCTACATATCCTTTACCTTTATCTATTTTACATTCATCTCTTATAGTTTGTATCAGGCGGTCACCCCCTTCCATTGCTCTCTCCAAGGAATTGTAGCAGAGAATTCCAATTGCAGCATTGGGAAGGTATAGTCGATATTTATTGCTAGTTTGCTAAGTATATTGGTTTGACCATAGCAGGGTCTTCCAGGGGATTATTTATCACACTTTTTTTTCTGTTTCTATTTCTGTATTTCTGCGATTTTTACTTTTTAGAATTTTGTTTTTCGAGTTTTCGACACCACAGTTCAATCTGTGTATTTCTTGAAGCTATAATTTTACAGTGGACATCCAGGAACAGGAGATGAAATGATGAATGGTTTATAATGATGTGATTAAGATTGTATGCATAACCCTTATAACGCTCAGGCAGACAGTTCTTGAGGTGAGTAGTCTTAAAAATGGCATCGCAACAGACTAAAAGGGCTGGTAAGTTAAATCATGCCAAGTCTCAAACTAGACCTATATTACCATTCAGAAAGTCTAATACTAGTTCGTTCCCTGCATTATTAGTACGACGCCTATACCATTTTACTGTATACATACAATAGAACAGTTTAGAACAAACTACTGAAAAGTGAATTTTAGAATTTTAATTACAAAAAAAACCTCAAAATTTCTTCCATAAGAAGGAACTGTTAGTATGATACGGAAGCAAATTGGCGAACAGCACAATGGTAGGGAGAAAGATTAGTTTAATGTAAGTACACAATCTCGGCAAAAGTACTTACAAATGTATTGCTCGCTCCATAAACTCAACAGCAGTTTGAAAATAGTTTTGCTTGTTATTTTGCCCGTTTTCCTCTAGTACAAGTTAATGCATGCTGTAAGTTTTCTTTCTTCCGCTTTAGATTTACATAGGAATCTTTGTATTAAAAATTGTCTAGTGTTTTCGTTAAAAATGTTGAAAGAAAAAGTATAGTCACATTTAAGAAGTTTTGTCAGAGCTGTTCTACTGTATGAATATACTGTGTTCTTTTGTGTAAGCAGAACAGAGCAGTACAAAAGACGCACAAAAGAACGCCTCATACATTTTCAATGAAAGATTTAAATAAAACTAACAGTACAAATAGTTCGCTTCAATCGACAGAACAATTTGTTCTCTTCAGTATATGGGAGTTCTAGAACAAGGTACACAAAGGAACACAGATACCGTGACCATTTCTAGATAAAATAAGAATTTTGGGTATTATCATAAATAAAAAGTTGACATTGATTGATCATATATCAACAATATAGTGCAGTGCATCTTTTACACCGCTTAGCGCCTGATTTACTTTAGCCAAACCACTGCTACTACCAGTCATCACACAAGGAGATACAATATGTGGCAACCTTGACTCTCGTGCAATAAGCTTAATCTTTGCTTTTACTTTATAGTACGATATTTATACGCAGAACATCAATCACTTCCTGGACTGTTCATTTTCCTCGTGTATAAAAATTCGCTTGGATCTATCTTTGTTCAATTTGGTTTTGAATGGTAAGCCTTATTTCTTGAAGGAAAAATTAGATTTTTTACGGTCTGCGCGCAGGAATAATCATCTAATGCCTAGCTTTTCTTGTCTGCAATCCAATTTATTCTTAGTCAATGCCATCATCCTGTGGAAATCGCTTCCTACTGCTATCGGGAATGGGATAGAATTCTTAGAGTAATGCTGAAATCACGTTACAAGCCACTGACCTATCTTGATTAGTTTAAATTATTATAGTTTATCTAATTTCAAATTGGTTTATTCTTTAGACTATATAGCAAAAAGATAGGCTTAAGCATTTTTCTTCCTGTAGTAGAACCACATCGATGTGTTCGTTTTAGTCATGGAAGTAGTAAACTACGATATTTTCAGAGCGGGCACATAATTTAAGGCCTGTCCGGATCCAAGTCTTCGTCTTGTTATTACAGCTAGTGACGTAACATCGAGACAAGCTCTATCCGAATCCATGTCTATGCCACCGAGCTTTGCTACAAGATTCAAGATTCACAGAAACTTTATTGAGTCCACAAATACAGTTTTATAAGGTTTTTTATTTTTTCTTACGTCATACATATAATTGTTGCCGACTACTGGTATGTCTGGCTCAACTAGATAATATGTGAGGCCTATTACCTCTTACAATTCTTTTGACTTAATTAGCCTGACTATGGTCTAAACACTGACATATGTATAATCATAGATAGCATAAGAACTAGATGTCGCATGCAGTACCAAAAAAGTATACAAAATTTATATGGCTGGGTGGTCCATTCCGGAATGGACCAAAATATTTGAACTGATGTATACGTCGAGTGATTCATATTTTTTCGTATCTGAAGTATTGAGGAAGTCAATCAAATGTATACAAAACTGCTATTATAAAAACACTTACTTTCGGCATGCTCGAAAACATGTTATGGTCCATTCTAGAATGCACTACCAATTTCACAATCTGTATACACAGTTCTTGTACCATCTATGGTATAATGTATGCTTGCTCCCTGCATACATTCTCTTTTTGGCCTCTTAAGGACCCCTAAAATTATTACAACAACTTACACACTAGATAACTCGGTTTCCCCAAGGGTGAAAATACTTAAATAGTATCGCATATTTAGTTAGTTAGCTGGCCCTGCTTGCCCTTCCATCTTCTGCTTATTCAAAATTATTCTTATAGTTTCAGACGTTAGTTATTACGATTGTTAGTAAATGACATTAAGACAAATTTTATCCTAGCTAATCTCATTTATAAATGCTAGGTTTTAAGATTAAATCACTATGGTTATGTTTCTGTATCACAAGAGTTGCAGGGTTAAACTTAATGTGGTACATATATGTGTCTTAATTAATTTCTTGGTTAAAATCAATTTGCTATAGCTTAACGCAAAATCGTACGTTTACTAATGTTCTTATTCTTGATCTTAATCTTAATTTCTAGATATTACATGGTTAAATATGTTCCTACGAGAATTGCTCGAATAACATATTTGACTAAATAACCCTCTGTAGAGTGTTTTGACAATCGTTACTTACTAAGTTTTGTACATAGTATGTTAAATATCATGTAATTAGAAAACTGAAGGCATTATGAGGACTGATTAAAAAGTTGTACATTGTATATAAAATATGAGCACCTACTTTTGCTTTTAGACTGTCGTGTACCGACAAATTGTATCGTCAATGTTGCCTGATGTGGAGGAGCAGGCTATCCTCTGTTGTTACAGACGGAAGCCTTCTCGAAGAAAGTCGCAGAAAATGGATATACGAGATTTGACTGTAGTAGAGGTAGGGATCTTTCATGAACCATATTGATTGGGGAGAGGTAATAATTATCCAGGGGTGATTCGTTGCGAGTTAGGTTGTGGATTGTTCTGATTAATGGATTTTGGTGGTGTTCAAGGCGTTCAATAGATTTATTTGCCAATTTAAGCAAATATTGAGTGAGGGGAGTGACACCCGAATCGTTGTATAGAGTTACGTTAGAAAACCATTTTCTATTACGTCTTCTGTATTTGCCTGTGCAGAATCTTAAAATTTTCCTTTCGAAACGATTGAGCTGAATTGTTACTATGGGGGAGATAGTAAACGAGCTTTGCTACTTTGTATAACAGTTTTAACATCTGGTTAGCTTGATCTCCGAGTCAAGGTTCGAATTGACTTATTTAAATAGACAACGTATTGTGAGGTTATGTTTGTTTGCTGTCTGTGAAATCAAGCTGAGCAAATGAACGAGTTCGGACAGGTTAGCTTCGTCTTCGTCTAACTATTATAATAGCTGAACTTGTTGTGTTACGTAACTAGCTGTAATAATAAGACGAAGACTTGGATCCGGACAGGCCCTTAGTGGTTGATACTTTAATAAGTATTGAATAAATTTAATAGAAGAGGTCCCATTATATCGCAAAGTTTTTAAATTTATAATTTTTTGAATTTTTAAAAATTTTTCTAGTGCCCCATTTATTTGCTGATAAAATTTCTTGTCGTTGCCTTTGGCTGACATATAAATAACCCTAAATCTGCCGTCAACTAACAATGACAATTCTATTGTAAACAAACTAACTGGCATTGAAAAATTATTGCCACGGCTGTTTATTTTTATAACTATTTCACTTCTAATTTATTTGAAACACTATAATTTATTATTGAAACAATTAAACTTACCTGAAAAATTATTTCCTATGGCACTTTTTCACCATAATTCTAAACTCCGGAGACCGGAGTCTCGATTATATAGAATCTCTTACACAGACACTTCACTACTGTTTGTCACTATTATTGAGTAGGTATATATAAATGAATTTTTGTTGCTTCTTTAAGAAAAATCACTAAAAAACCACCACTATTTTTCGTAAATTCAAATAAATTTAGAAATGTCAGAAATTTCGAACTGACAGCAAATAAATAACCTTAGAATATACAGAATCTCTATATTCGAAGTCTTTGCAGGACGTTAAAGGACGCTTAAAGCGTGAAATACAATTACGGCTGATCTGTCGACTGCGACTTGATTTTAAGTGGAAGTCGACGCTGAGGTGAAATTTGTAATTAAATTAAAGCTTCAACTTCTTGAACAAACCAGAAGTCCCGACATCTGCGATTGAACTGAAGTTGGCCGCAGCGAACACCAACTTTGCACTTTGAGCAAAGTTTAATTTCAGTTGGAGTCGAAGTCGAAGTTGCAATTGTATCTTGCGACATGTATTTACCATTTGAGCAAAGTCATAGCCGAAGTCGAAGTCGTAATTGTAATTCGCGCTTTAACAACTTGCACATTTGTATTACTTTTGAAGTGCAAGAGCTAGATATTTACCAGATAGTATTATGAATACATCATCACCGTATGCTACCACGCTTGCCTTGCTTTGAAGGTAACACTCATCGATTATCAGATTGCAGACCATCCAAATTTAGCTGATGTTGGAAAATAATCCAAAATGAATCTCAAGTAGAATTCTAATGTTTTTTTAAATAAATGAAGGTTAATTGGCATGAAGCAGCAAGCGGTACATATAATATTATAAAATTGTTTAGAGATACGTAAATATTAATTGAAATAGTCGTTATATTGAAAAGCAATTTTTTTATCAGAAAGAAAAATAACAGAAAATTAACTATACAGCTAAAATCATAAAAATGTCTGCTATTTGTTATTCTTAAATGTCCGCAGCTTGAGAAATAAATTGCATGCGGGTGAAACTCTGACTTTGAAAAATCTATCGACAATCTTTTTCTTGAATACTGTGGCTCCTAAATGATTCTGAGATTCTGACTGATCTGCAATTTTTTTTAGACAATTTCACTTTTAGTCGTCACTTGGCGGTGTAACAATTACTTATCAGTCATATCGACTCACTCAAGCACCGCCGAAATGTCGGCTGTCTTTCGCTTCTTTATAGCTACTTGCATAGTCAACGTTCTGATGAAATATCTAGTCTGATCCCTTGTAGATAATTTCTGCACACAATACTCGCGCTTCTAGCCATGCTCATTCTTTCACCCTTCAAAACTCTTGACAGTACAGGGATATTCCGTGATGCTTCATCCGGCTTATAATCTGAAAAGTTTTAAGAGTGACATACCATCACTTCCGCCGCTATTCTCCTCATACCCCCTAATCCTTTCCCAATCTCCTTGAGCTTGGCTTAATAGTACAAAAAAAGTACTCCCGTTAGAGAGGACAAATTGAAAATTTTACATATTTGCTTATATTGATACAAATTAACATAAATTATGTAATTATTTAAGATTTCGAAGCAAGGAAGAAAAGTAAGACAACACGGAGCAAAAAAAAATGACCGGCCAACTTGATGGAGCTTCAATGCATTGGTTTGTATAGGATACATAACTATGTCCGCATAGAAGAAGTGCGGGACCATAATGTTAATAATTTTTAAACTCATCAATACAGAGTTGTCAGGGAAGTCAACATTGTGTTAAGAAAATTAATATTCATTAACATAACAAATTTTTGTACATATAAATTTTACTTTTCAGTTTCTGAATTTCAAAACTACGATGGTGTTCATTGCTCGATTTAAGCAACTACGTATCATTGGAAGCGTTTTTATGTTCCTTTCACTTTAAAATAAAACAATGAACCAATACCAGGGAAGAACATAAAAACCTTTCAATCTATCTCGACAGGAAACTATAGAATCGATGGGTGATGGTATGTATAGCGCAGCACGTCTTTCTTGAACCTCTGAGTCTTTCATTCTACCCAGAAAGTAGAATTAATACAACGTGCACATTTGGGTCCTACTTTTTAATATCGAAAACAAATTCCTGTATATGTTAAGATCATTCACAATGTGTATTCTTGAAGTCCGTGAACATAATTTTCATACATAAATCATTTGCTATTTATCGTATTGGTTCGACCATTATTTATTTATTATCAAAATTCAAGAATAGGGTCACTGGGCGGATACAAAACTCAAAGCGCTTTTTAAAAAAAAAAAGAACTTTAAAATGAGAACGACAGCAATACCAACGAAAAAGTTAATTAATTTCAATATTAAAGCCTTTAAAAGAAAGCACAGGAGTCAACGCTATATATTTTTTTATACATTAAATTCAATTTCTTTCTAATATTTCATTTTGTTCTGCATTACTGTTTCAAGCTAACTAACAATACCAATAACTAGGAACTTAAAAAAAAATTGTTTAATGTTTCACTCTAGCTCGGATATTGGTAAATGAAAAGTAAATGTATTTTCTCATAAGCTTTTCTGAGCCAGAACAACTTACATATCTCTTGTTTTACTTGAACCATCTCAGTTTCCCTCTCATGTTCCTAAAATAGATGAAAATTTCTAAAAATAAATCAGCAGACATATTTTGTGGAAATTAAGTTGAATAAGTTCATTTATTTTACAATCTCTTTAAAAACAACAGAAATGGCCGAAGTAAGTGCTGAAACTTCAGTAGAAACTCAAATAGCAGAAAGTCCATTAACAAATGGAGATGTATCAGAAAAAAAAGTTGAGAACATCACTATCAGCGAAAAAGAAAAGGAGCTTCTGGATGTCGTATTTAGCTTAGAAAGTGAAAAACAAAATCTTGTCGAGCAATCCAGATCAAAAATAAGTCAGCTGAGAAAAGAATTAGAGGTAAGCTAAGTTTTTTTTCGTACATTTATTTGATACTAAAGTGAAGTGGAGACTTTGTAGCTATTTGTAAAATAAAAAATTATTTCATTATCGAAAATAGGATTCAAAAGCCGAAAACGAGAAACTGCAAAAGAAAAATTATCAATTAGAACAAAATCTAAAGCAAGTAGCAACTACTGGTGTTGATGTACCGAAAACAAAAAAAGATCTAGATGACATCCTAATAAAAGCCAAAACACTATTGTTCGAAAAGACTAAAGAATGCAAACAGAAGGAACAACATATTCAAACCCTCAAATGCCAAGTTGATGCCGTAAAAGAAGTTTTAATGGTTACTAAAGAAATGTTAAATTTACGCTCCATTGAAGTAGAACATTTACAAGGAAGAATGGAGTCTATAAATGCAAAAGCGAAAGCTGAGCGAGACAAATCTGTACTTGTAGAGAAGAAATTGGTCATTTCACAGAAAGTCTATGATGATTTGAGGAAGGAATATGATTTCCAATCAAATGTCTTTAAGGTTTGTATTATAGACGAGCGTTAATTTGGAAAACTGGATATTATAAAAATAAATCTCATTGCAGGAACTAAAGGAAGCATACGAACAGAAAATTGATGTATTGAATAAAACAATCGAAAAACTAAAGTAGAAACACTTTCTTCGCCAGGCCTTTCTACATAAAAATCCCCATTAAGTTGACAACAAGATGTTAATGGACTATATCTGCTGAAAAATTATAATAAAAGTTTAAATTGTTATTTTTTTTAATGTTTGGTTCCCTTAAAATATGGTGACCAGAGTTTTCAGAGATCAATTCGAAATATTATTTGTTTTTGGAATGAACTCTTCTAATGTGAAGATTGTGTAACTCATGCAGATACAGATAGAAGTAGGGTCAAAGAACGAAGAAAATGGAAAGATCTATTAACAGCCAACAAAATAAATTCTTTAATTATATCGAGACCGAAAAATAGTATTATAGATATTAGTTATCTTTTAAATCTCGTCCGGTATAATTGCGATAATAGTTCTTACCGCAGACGCTATAGTCTCACAATCTACCTAGATTATGAATTATGTGAGCAGTCCAATCAACTTCCATCAAGTTTTGCTAAAGTTGTGTGTTTAAATGCTCAATATGTTCAATTTACCTTTTCAATCAGCTTAATATAATACTACATAAATAATAGAAAGTTTCTCCCGCTAATGATTTTAATTCACAGATTTTTTAGATAACATTTGGTGGAATAGATTTATTATAACTCCCATCTTATAAAAGATAAGAAAACACTTCTTGTTTTTTCCACAACAGTATAGTGGGCTGCTCTTTTTAGAATCTCGCTAATCATTTGTTATCCTGATCAGAAGAAACACGTTCGGTTACAATATATATAAAATAAAAATATATATGTACGTTGTGGAAAATACAAAAAGTGTTTTCTTATCTCTTATAAGATGACAGTTAATGATTTTAAATCTAATGTTTGTACACTAATTGTTACGTAAATGTTACGATTCTATTCAGACCACAAGCTAGAGTTAATGCAATTTCATATTAAAAACAAGAACCGAAAGCCTCAATTTATTCCACTTTAAAACAAGATTCTTGCTCCAATGATTAATAGAATCATGGGAAATAGGATAAACTAATAATTTTACTAGTAAAATAGTATATTTATCTCAGATTTTTAAGAAAAACACAACTTTTATGATTTATCGACCGAATGCTTCGGGCGAAGTTTTTCTTTTTTCCAGAGTGCTCTAAACCTTCTAAAAAACCTGTTCGATCTACGGAGCGGAAAGAAGATACACGCCCATTATGTGACATTCTGCTTGCGGCTGAACCACTGACTTAAGCGTGAAACACAGTACTGGCTTTTCCAACCAGGGGGCCGGATTTTGTAACTCGGAGAGTTTGGGATATGAGAATTTTCGTTTTCCCCGATTAAAACTCCCTAACTCTCCTTTCGCGATTCTCTAAAATACTTGGAGAGTTATGGAAAACGTGAGAAGTATCGCAATATTGAAGGACGGCTAACTTTGCGTGGGAGGGTCATAGAGCATTAGGGTCTTTTCGTTCGGATTTAGGGGCTAGAGTACAAAAATATAAATGAAAAATATTTGGGGTAGGGACCTTTGGGAATGGGGATCGTACCACCCCTCATCGGGGGTTGTCTAAAATACGTCATGTTTGGTATTAAAGAGGGAGAAATGGGTAATCGATTGGTGTAGTTTTTTTATCATTTTAACTTCTTAACTGACTTTTTACCACCAAAATACGGGTTTTATGCACTTGGGTCATATACACCCTTCCTATATTTTGCATATATTTCTTCCGTTCTTTGTTTCACATCCATTAGTACTCTGTTGTGAATATTTTTGTCATGGAAAGTGAATTTCCATGACTTACCAGTTCTTCATAATGATGAGTTGAAAATATATCCATTTTTGTACCAACAAAACGGCCATTTTTTCATCTTAAGTACTGATTCACTTCTTTTGCAGTTATCTCCAAAACTATTTACCAGACTGAAAAACTAATTACATATCTAATTAGGGGACAAAATGTAAATGCGATTTCATTCTACATACAAGCTTAAACGTATTTTTAAAATTTTTATAGCATCTCTTCTGTACTGGAAGACGACCAAATTGATCATTTTCACGTGAATTACAATTTTTAGCGGATACCTTGAGACATCTAAATCCTTCATTCTCTGTAAGTATTACAAGGATTTCCATAATTTAATTTTGTAAACATAGTCAGGATATGCAGTGAATAATTCAATTTGAAAATCCTAAGTACATTGGTACCTTCACAAAGGACAATAAAAGCAGACAATATTGTCAGTTGAGAAATATTTTTCTTACTTCTCCACAACTAACCAGCCGAGAGCTTTGCCGCGTGGAATAGAGAGTTTGGTAAATCTCAATACAAATTCCACGAGTTACAGAATTCCGAGTGGAGAGTTAAGTGGCAAAAGAACTCTCATCTCCACAACTCTCCGAGTTAGTGAATCTGGCACTTGGGGCCGGATTCTTTAACTCAGAGAGTTTGGGAGATGAGAATTTTCGTTTTACCCGATTAAAACTCCCTAACTCTCCATTCGCGATTCTCTAGCATATATGTACTTGGGGAGTTGAGGAAAACGTGAGATGTGTCGCAATATTGAAGGACGGCTAACTTTGCGTGGGAGGGTCATAGAGCATTGAGGTCTTTTCGTTCGGATTTAGGGGCTAGAGTACAAAAATACTGATGACAAATTTTTGGGGGAGGGGCTTTTAGGGATGGGGGGTCGTACCACCCCTCATTGAGGGTTATCCAAATACGTCATGTTTGGTATCAAATTAAAGAAGGAGAAGCGGGTAATGGAGTGGTGTAGTTTTTTTATCATTTTAACTTCATAACTGACTTTTTATCGCCGAAAGACGGATTTTTTTCACTTGGGTCATATACACCCCAGTTCCTATATTTTGCATATTTCTTCCGTTCTTTGTTTCACATTAATTAGAACTCTGTTGTGAACATTTTTCTACTGAAAACTGGATTTCCACGACTTACCACTTCTTCATATTATGAGTTGAAAATACACATCCATTTTTGTACCAAAAAACGGCCATTTTTTCATCTTAAAGACTGATCCACTTCTTTTGCAGTTATCTCCAAAACCATTTATCGACCTCAAAAACTAATTACATATCTAATTAGGGAACCAAATGTAGATGCGATTTATTCCTACATACAAGCTGCATTTTTAAAATTTTTATAACATCTCTTCTGTACTGGAAAACGACCAAATTGATCATTTTCGCGTGATTTAAAATTTTTAGTGGGTACCTTGAGACACCAAAATCCTTATTTCTCTGTAAGTATTACAAGGATTTCCATAATTCGTAAACATAGCCAGGATATGTGGTGAGCCCATAATTTAATTTGAAAATCCTAAGTACATTGGCACCTTCACAAAACACAACAAAAGCTGTCAGTTGACAAATATTCTTCTTCAGTTGAGAAATACTCTTACTTCTTCACAACTAACACAGCCGAGAATTTTGTAGAGTGGAATAGAGACTTTGGTAAATCTCAATACAAATTCCACGAGGTACAGAATTCCGAGTGAATAGTTAAGTGGCAAAAGAACTCTCATCTCCGCAACTCCACAACTCTCCGAGTTAGTGAATCCGGCCCCTGGCCGGCCTCCCTTTAACATGACAATTCTGTATAATATATGAGATCAGGGGCTGGATTCAGCAACTGTGAAAACTGTGCAAGTGTACACGATTTGAAAAACTCACGTGAGCGCAAGTTTACACTTTTGAATTTCAAGCGATTCCGTAAGTATCTGTGTACACTTAAATGCTGAATTTTGTATGAGTGAGAACATAGTCTTTTTGAAGAAGTTAAGTTTAGTTATAATGAAATGAGTTATATGAATTTACTAGTATTAAGCCGACTACGGCTTAGAGAATGGTAAAATAAATACCATAACAAAGAGTTTTGAAAATACCGCTTGACAAAAACTCACAGGTACTTTTTCAAAATGGCCGTGAGAAAATATAAGTTAAAGTGTACACAATTTTGACAGAAAAACTCATTTCCACTTTTGCGGAATCGGAACAAGGTGGTGTACATAAAATTTTGTGTACACGGGAAACTCATAGTTGCGGAATCCAGCCCCCTGGGCTGGATTCCGCAACTGTGAAGAAATTACAAGTGTACACGATTTGAAAAACTCACGTGAGCACAAGTGTACACTTTTGCATTTCAAGCGATTCCGTAAGGATCTGTGTACACTTAAGTGCTGAATGAAAATTTTCTGTGCTGAATGTTGTTTGAGTGAGAAAAGAGTCTGTTTGAAGAAGTTAAGTTGCGTTATAAGAAATGAGTTACGTGAATTCACTAGTATTAAGGCGACTACGTCTTAGAGAATGGTAAAATAAATAACATAACAAATAATTTTGAAAATACCGTTTGACAAAAACTCACAGGTACCTATTCAAAATTCACGACCAAAATGGCCATGAGAAAATCTTAATTAAAGTGTACACAATTTTGACAGAAAAACACATTTCCACTTTTGCGGAATCGGAACAAAGTAGTGTACACAAAAGTTTGTGTACACCCGAAAACTCATAGTTGCGGAATCCAGCCCCTGGATGTTCAAACGAAAACGACATAAGTTTCGGCCTAAGTTCAAGTTCAAGTTTATTGAGGCTAAATACAAAAATATACACGTTTTCTTTTTTTTTTTTTTATAAACATAACTTCTTAACTTAGATTTAATATATATCTGCCTGACTTACTGATATGCCTGGCTATAATGAAAGTGGATGTGTTAAGTAAGGGATGGGATTCCAATCTTAAAATTATTTTGTATGATAAGGTACAGAGTGTACAAGAAGGAACTGAGTATACTTGCTCCCGGTATAGTTTCGGCCTATAGTCAGTGGCATATGACATTTGTCAGTGGAGTAAACAAACAAAACAAAAGTGACAATTCGAAAATATTAAAATTAAATTATAAATTTTATTGAAATAGCTTGAATTAATTCTATTTTTGTTTTAAAGTTAGCATAAAAAAGTTCAATAAAGCTATATATTATAAGATTTAAAACGATATCGGCATTTCTTGATCGATGAACAGAATATTTTGTAATAATGACAATTTTTAGGCCATTCAAAAGCCTATTATTTAAGCCTCCAATCAAGCATTTGCTGCAAGTAAAGTTAACATCAAATGCTAACAATTTTATTGAGAAAAAGGTGAAAGTGCACGGAATTGATATTAACTATGTTCAGACGGGCAATGGTCCGAAATCTTTACTGCTTTTACCTGGAGCTCTTGGATCAGCTTGGACGGATTTCACACCTCAAATAAAATCATTGCCAAAAGTTTTACCAGATCACACAATAATAGCATGGGATCCACCTGGTTATGGAAAATCGATTCCTCCTCGTAGGCAATTTGAATTAGACTTCTTCAATAAAGATGCTGATTATGCAAAGAAATTGATGGATACCCTTGGAAGGTCAGAGTTTTCAATTTTAGGTTGGAGTGATGGTGGTATTACAGGGCTTATCATGAGTGCTACATATCAGGATTCTGTTGAGAAACTAGTAGTTTGGGGCGCAAATGCTTACATTAATGAAGAAGAAACCAAAATTTTGGAAGGTTTGTTTATTTTCGGTCTGTTGAGAACTTATTTTAGTCTTGCTAATCTAAAGGAATCCGAGATGTGAAAAAGTGGTCATCCCGAATGCGAGAGCCCATGGAAAAACTTTATGGGGTAGAAGGATTTTCTAAGCTTTGGTCAGATTGGATCGATGCAGTTATAAATATTTATAAAACAAAAGCTGGGAACTTTTGCAAAGATGAAATTAAGAAAATCAAAGCACCCACTCTAGTTGTTCACGGAAAAAAAGATCCAATGATCCATGCAGAACATATTCCTTATTTACTCAACAGAATTGGTGGAGCTAAGTTAGAAAATAATTTTTTTTTTTTACTTTAAATCATTGTTTTCTTTCAGATATTTTGAATTTCCCGAAGGTAAGCACAATATTCACTTGAAATATCCAGAGGATTTCAATAAAATCGTTGCAGATTTTATTAATAGTTAGCATTTGAACAGTTTTTGTTATTTATCTGCTCTTTTTAATATATGGAATCGATTAAGGTTTTTATAAAATTTTTAGAAGCGGTTTAGAAGTAAAATAAAAAAGTTGAATTTTATTATTCAAGTTGAAAGTTTGATTGATCATGACCATTCGAGACTCATATTCATATTCTATAGACTTAAGTTGTAAAGGTGCCGTTAAGAAGTATGTCATTAAATTAACGAATCGAATAAAACAAAACTCTACCTTCACATAAATACTTATTTATATGAGTACCCGTGCCGATTAGATATAGTAGATTCTCATTATAGCAAAACATACAATAAAAGAATAAGAGTAGTGAGAGCTTAGAATATAGTATTGTGAAGTAAAGTAAAGATATTTAAATTATATCAAAACAAGTAATAGAGGACAGGGGGAACAGTAATCGGTCTCCATTCGGAGATATTGGAGGGGGAAATTAGTAATAGGGTGATTAGACCAACTTTCTAAAGGCCTGGAAATTGTGAAGAGGGAAGTAGTCTATCCATAAAGTGTGTGATGATTGACAAGATGAAGGGCAGAGTTAGATTATAAAATTTTAGAGGTAGGTACGTTAATATAACCAATTGCATTGGACTTAATCTTACGAAACGCGTTCACTATATCAACCTCTGAAATGCTACTGAAGCTGAAAATATCTACATTTGGAGAGCGGGTATTAGGAGCCGGGCTGAGAGGTTGTAGATTAGCATTCGGACGATAACATGAGGAGTGAATATGCTGTATATTAGCTGAATTGTCACTTACATTATCATACAGCTGAGCAGGACTGGGACAGAGATGTTCATTATATTCTTTAAGATCAAAGTCGGGCGAACCTTGGCTTATGGAACCCAGGGCCAGATCATTAATCTTGTTCCAATTGATGACATTGCCCTCCCTAATGCCTTACCTTACATTTGTAAAACGTACATTACTTTTAAAAAGATATTAATTATTTTAAATTGATATATATAATATTTTCATGCTGGTTTACCATGGTCGTAAGCTCTTTTGAATGAACAGAAAAGGACGTAAATTTGAATTTAAACCCATTTCATTTCTACAAATATTTTATAAAATATAATGGATCGAAATTGACTCGTAGATAGCCTAAAATAATCGAGGATTTTTCTTTGTGAGGTTCTTTTGATGAATTATTTGCTTGTCTGGCGCCTACCCTAAAAGTTCATTTATCTCCTTTATCGTTTCCTTCTGGACTTTAAATCATATATTCTTACCTCTTCTCCCTCCTCAGTTTTAGAGCCGTTAGTACATCATATTAGGGCTCCATTTCCAAGATTTGTATTTATTTTCTCTTTACTGGGTATGTTTATCTTGGATGGTAGGCTACCATTCTATCTAGTACCATGTCCAGTATACTGCCATTCATAAATGGAATATAAATACTGATGAGTATTCTAGGCGCCCTAAATTGGTTTGATAATTTAAGCTCTAGATTTCAATCCTCGCTCATATATCGTTTTGAATTATGCTAAAATCAAAAATGCGATGCTCATATGTGGAACTAAGAACTGTTTTTTTTTTTTTTTTTTTACCAAATAATTTATTTTAATAATTTTTGTGAATTCGCTCTCGAGAAAACGGGAAATTTCAAATTCGTTTATAGTTTTTAAGTAGAGTATAGAACCTGTGATATAATGATGTCACAGCTCAAGTGTTTACCAGTAGGTATAGGATAGGTTAGGTAAGAGGGGCGTCGCTAGAAATAAATAGCCTGCGTCACTTAGACCACCACGGGATTCATGGTGCCTCTTGGCCTCATGGGATAACCTTTTGAAACCGCTCTAGATGCATCTTGCTTCCTTTAGGAATCCAGCCCTTGTGTCCGGACTCGTCTTGCGACCCTCCGTAAAGATAGATATATCGGATGTTACCATCATCACCTTCTAGTCCCAATTACTCATGGTGGGCATCATTGCATTGACACGCCCCCGTGCTTCCACAAAGGTGATGTGATGTTTCTTCCCTGCAATTATTACAGCCTATCTTCCGGAGTATATTGGAATTCCCAAAGCCCACCATTGCTTATGAGTACAGGCTTCACTTTTCACGGATGAGAGGAATTCGGGAGAGGAAAGATTTCGAAATGCCAAGTTTCGAATGAGAGCACGGGCAGCATCAATACTACTTGGAATTGTGGAATTTCTGATCGGACGGCTGTAGGGCTCTTTCGCAACCCTCAGAATTTAATACAAGCCATGAAATCGGCGATGACACCGACACAAAAGGCATTAGCGTGCCGGCTACAGCCATGCAGTAAGCGCTCACTCTATTTTGTACATTCATCATAGACGAAGAACTAATATTTCATCTTATCAGGTCCTACAGTCTAAAACAATCGCTTCCACAGACAAATGAAGTTAAAACAAATTGCAGCCAAATACGTTTTCTTTCTAATGGCTGTAAAAATAAATAGCATTTAGAGCAACTTTATGTAAATTATAGTGTTTGAACAAAATACAAGCTACTTTTATATGAAAAACTCCTGCAGTACTACAAGGCAAGAAGACTGTGGATGTTGCCTGCAACCGGCCCGCTAGTCTCTTTTTCAGACTTTTGTGCATGGCTTGTATATTCCGGGGGTTACGGTTCTTTACCTCGATTTGAGATGATAATATAATAATTTAATTATCATTACGTGCTGTGACTTTGTGATACAGTTATTGTTTATATAAAAAACTGTAACTTACCCGGGGGTTACACCTGCAAGTACAGCTTGCATGCAAGCTGGACTGCCATACTTCTTGCACGTGTAATCTGTACTGCCTTGCTGGCAGTACAGCTTTCAGCGAACTTGCATGATGAAAAACCATGGCAGCTGAGGTGATAGTAATTTGACACTACGCAGTTTCAAGATGGCGGAAAAGAAATTCTTGAGAGAATTTTATAAATTTATTCTGGAAAAATGAGATTTTCTGGGATCATTTGCATTAAATCACTTACCAACACCTTCCTCTTAACTTTTTCTTGGGTTTTTATCATTCTGCTACTTCCTTTATTGCTATAATTTTCCAATATAAGCATGACTTTACGCCTCAATGCCATTTTTTAAATGAACTTGCATGCAAGATGATAAGACATCAACCGAACTGCCTACTGCTGTCAACTTAAAAATCGAGTTGGAAGGGAAGCTTGCATGCAAGCTGTACTATCTCGTGTAATTCTCGGATTAATAGAGCACGCACACAATTAACTCTGTAATCATATAAGCAGCTACCGCGGAGCAACGTTTTGCGATGGTAAGTTTGGCAAAAGAGAGGAAATTCCCGAAGTGAGTGAGTTGGCCCATTGGGCCAAATCACACGCTGCAGCACGAAGCACGCGCATTTTTCTGCCCTGGGGCTTAAACGTGCCATCACAATAATTTGCTGCACTGTAGTTCCCCGTATGACTACCGAGTTTAATTGTGCGCATGTTTAATCAAGCTACAGTTGTGGATATAAATAATAATTGTGACACAATTAACAGCACGTAATTTTACTTTAAGTATTATATTATCACCTCAAATCGTATGTAAAGACTTGTACAGCCGTTAAATGGTGCAACTTATAATATAAGTGCATCATGGAATTTTTCATCCTCCCAAATGCCTCTCATTAATGAAAAGTGCAGTAGTGTTGGCGTGTCGGCTCTAGTGTAACCCCCGGAATTAATACAAGCCATGAAGTCGCCGAACGCACCAACACATTAAAAGGCTTTAACGTGCCGGGTCGTAACCCCCGGAATATAATACAAGCCATGAAGTCGCCGAAGGCACCGACACATTAAAAGGCCTGAACGTGCCGAGCACAGCATGCAGTAAGAGCTCACTCTCACTGCTTTTTCTATGCTCGTCATGGAGGAAACACTAAAATTTCATTTTAAACAGGTCCTAAAGTCCACAACTGTCGCTCCCACAGCAAAATGAAGTTAGAACAAATTGCAGCCAAATGTTTTCTTTCTAATAGTTAAAAAAAAAAATTTATGGAAGTTATAGCGTTTGAACAAAATACAAGCAACTTTTATATGAAAAACTCCTGCAGTAAGACAAGCAAGACTGTGGATGTCGCCTGCTGACCGGCCCGCTGCTCTTCTTTCGACTTTGTTCATGGCTTGCATATTGCGGGGGTAACGGCTGAACACACCTTTTTCATATGATATTTCTTTCTTAAATATATTCCGTTCTACTTCAATCAGCTCTAAGAAAAGCCTCATGTACACGAATTTATAGATTCAATACATAGTCAATACTTGCTGTTCTCTCTATATTCTAAGCTACAAACCCTTTCCGTTACAAAAATGTCATTCCTCTTTTGTATGAATTTCCAATGATTTCTTTCTTAAGTTGTCATCTCTCTCTCAAAAATAAACATTATGGCTCATTTTCATCGTTAAGTTAATTCATTTGACTAATATTCCTGTTAATTTTGTCGATCTAAATACTAATTTGGATTACTATGAAATATTGATATTACTATTAAATATTGACATTTAGCAACATTATCGTAAAATTCCTCTATCCTAATCACTTTAAGAAGATAAATAAATATAATTTTCGCGGCACGTGTTCCTAATGTGTTAATTTTAAATGAAAAGTTTGGCTTTGTAAGTGCGATATTCTCGTGGTTTAAGTGAACAAAATTTGAGATGGGCGAGATATGTGTTGCAAGAATTAGAAAAAGATGGAGATATTTTTCAATTAGTCAAATGATTAACTTAACGATGAAAATGAGGCATCACAATGTAAATTAAACCTTTTCAGTCATTTCCCACTCAAAAGAGAGAGGATGTATAAACACAAAAACATATACACACATATAAACACAAATTTCTAAAAGCTTCAACCTTCATTTTCAGTTTCAGCAATTTTAATTTTATGTTTGACAATTTACTGACTAGTCACTACTGACTGGACAGTATTACAGATAGTACTGACTAGTCAGTAAAAACGTCAAGTTACCCGGGAGTTACACGAGATAGTACAGCTTGCATGCAACTTGCACTGCCATACTTCTTGCACGTATAATTCCTACCGCCATGAAGACAGCTCAGCTTACAACGGACTTGCATGATGAGAAATCATGGCAGCTGAGGTGATAGTAATTTGACAGTTTTCAAGAAGGCGGAAATGAAATGCTTGAGAGAAATTGTTAACTTTATACTGGGAAAATGAGATTTTCTGGGATCATTTGCATTACATCATTTACCAACATCTTCCTCTTAATTTTATCTTGGGTTTTTATTATTCTACTACCTCCTTTAGTGCTATAATTTTCCAATATACGCAGGACTATGTCTCAATGCCATTTTTAAATGAACTTGCATGCAAAATGATAAGACATCAACCGGACTGCCTTCTGCTGTCAAGTTTAAAATTGCGTTGCAAGGTAAGCTTGCATGCAAGCTGTACTATCCCGTGTAACCCCCGGCTACGTTTTGCTGGTTGAGTTAACTCGATGCTGTTTCCATGAACGGTTTGATTTGAGTTGACAGCTGAAATATTTCTTACAAAATTATAAAGTAGCCGGATTTGTTTTGGATAACAGACCCATCCGCAATATTCTAACTAAGCCCTGGGGGTTTTCCTCCCCCACGGGTCTTTCATTTACGAAAAGACTTGAATGTTGAAGCGTGTGGGCCAAGCTTAATACTTTCATAATATATATTTATTCATCTTCTTAGAGTCACTAAGATAAAGGAATTTTACAATAATTTTGCTAAAAGTCAATATTTAAAAATATTTATTTTATAACCCACCTTTTCTTTCATAGAAATCCAAATTAGTATTTAGAATGACAAAATTAACAGGAAAATTAGTCAATTGAATTAACTTAACGATGAAAATGAGGCATAACGATTGGGAACGAAAAATTGCTTGAAGTCCAGCGGTATTTGCAAACTGTCAAAACACCAAAACAGCCTTGTGAAAACATTCCGTTCGGTTCATAATAAAATTTAACAATACAAATAGTTTCGAATACTTTTGTGGTAAATTCCGTAAATCCCACTGAAATGCATCTAAGTAAATTCCCAAATATTTTAAATATAGCGCCAGCTTACGATAGTTGGTAGTATTGACAGTGAGAGCATACTTACTGTAATCAAACCTGGTGCCACATTAAACAGGAGATCAGTCAGTCCATTTATATATATGTCAGTTGTCTAGGCACACAAAGTTTACCAAAATATGCGTGCAGTATGCGACGACGTGTACGTTGGCCATTGTACTATGTTTCCATGCAGAGTTCAATTCGAATTGAATCCGAATTAGTCCTCAAGGACGAGAATTGTTATTTATTCAATGAGCGGGTCATTAGAGAGAAACATAAAATAATAATTGAACATTTTTCTTAATTTAAGTTTTTCAGTACTTCTATTTAAACTGAATGCTTATTGTTCGTAGTTATTTAAATAATTTGCCTTGCATTGAGGGCAGTACAATTAATATTCTTAGTTTTAAGGTACTTTTATTAAAATAAAAATAATTCCGTATTTAAATATCACTTTTATTTATTTTTTTTAAATTCAAAATTAAATCTGGAACGTACTTTCTTTCCAATAATTGTATTCCACCAACCAGAGAACGATTCACATACCATTCTATTCCGGAAATAGGTACAAAGTGGTGTTGGCGTACCCAAGCCAACTTTTTGGTCGAAAATTTCGTCATTCCAGTGATTACCCTCCGAGAGAAGGGCTGCGTGTCAGTGCAGTGGTAAAAATTCAATAAATCTAATTTGGAAAATAATTGTAGTGCTCTTATATAAGGGTTGAAGTAATTTACCTGTGAAGGTAAGTTAATTGTTCGGTGTTTCGGTTTATTGGTTGTAAATATAAATTTGTTTTTGGGTCATTATAACAATTTTCACCAAGTCGAAAATGGCGTCGGGTGCGAAAAATTTCCCATTTTGTGTCACAATTTGAGAATTTACAAACATATACAATGGGATATTTTTATTGTATACAAAATTTGTTTTTACCATGTTTCACGATAAACTTAATTATTTACAATTCTTTTCCTATTCTTAATTATTTTTTTTTTTGTATAAATTGTGTAAGCATGCGTTAAGTTATCGATTGATGTGACACTTTTTTTTTTGTTCTACAGCAATACGCAAGAAACTTGTGTATAGGAGGGAGAAGTTAATAGCCGTCCCAATATGGCGGACGACGAGCAATTTTCCTTATGTTGGAATAATTTCAATAGTAATTTATCTGCTGGTTTTCATGAATCGTTGTGCCGTGGAGATTTAGTAGATGTAACTTTAGCAGCTGAGGGACAATTTGTAAAAGCCCATCGGCTTGTGTTGTCAGTATGTTCCCCGTATTTTCGGAAAATGTTCACGCAGATGCCCGCTAACCAGCACGCATTTGGTAAGTTTTATTTGATTTTTGCTGTGCGGCTAAGGTAATAAAAGTTTTGTTTGCTTATTTTACAGTGTTCTTAAAAGATGTAAGCCATTCTGCGCTCAAAGACTTAATACAATTTATGTATTGTGGTGAAGTAAATGTAAAGCAGGATGCATTACCCGCCTTTATTAGTACAGCCGAAGCGCTACAAATTAAGGGGCTCACAGATGTAAGTACCTTTGTTTCCACACGATGAAATGGGGTTGTTTTCTTTTCCTTTTTTTTCATACTTATACCTATGTGTGAACAAAACACTACCAAAAATATGTATATGCGATTGTGTGACTTTTGAAAGTAGAGGAAAATAACTGCCAAACGTACTTTCTTTCTTTTAAGATAATTAAATTTTATATTTATTTGAATAGTAGTTGAGAATAATTCAATTTAATAAGTTAAATTTTTCAAACATCGTTCGCAAAGAAAATAGTGTAAAGCCGAAATTTAGCTACTGAATGGACACATAAACATAAACATCAATTTATTTGAGTACCCGTGCCAAAGGCACGCATAGCGCTGGGCACATCATAGATAGTTACATGGTAGATTAACATTGTAGCAAAACACATTAGGGATAACGCCATCTTGTAGAATTTGTAAATAACAAAACTTTCTTGATACCAGTAAACAAGTTACGCTGAAGCCTTTAGGTCTGTTCGTGTACTAATAAAAGGATAGGCTTTGCGGAAGAAAAACTTCCAACATTTATGTCATTGAAGATAATTTCAGAGCGGATAAATGATTTAGCTGCGCTTTTTTATCTGTTCTTATCCGGTTCAATTTTATGTACGTAACAACAATGCCTGATCCTTTCTTGTTGTTTTACGTCATAAAACGATCAGATCAGAGAGATAAAAAAAATTAACTTTTATGAAGAACTTCCCATATATTGCAAAACTTAATTTAGTTTATTACAACCCCGGTATATGCGCCACGCAGAAGCGTTGGGTACAACGACTAGGTACTAAGGCATATTTACAGAGGATTAGGATCTAGGCAATATAACAGTGGCTAATAAGATTATTGTAATTAGAATGATTTTCTCAAGTCGTTTATGCGACACAGCACACTTTATCGCCGTAATTTAAGACTATCTTCGACTAATAAATCTGTTGCACAAAACTATAGGTATTTAACTACTAAAACCACACCAGACTTGTTTTCGCAAATTTTCGCGTTGTCATTTCCACCTCTCGCGTGTCCTAAAAAAAATCATTACACGTACACCAATTTTACACAGCATAGCCTATCCTTTTTGTTATATAATGTAATGCTGCAGCCGTAGAGTGGCCAGAAATGCAATAGCAGATACGTGGCTTGGTTAAATGACAAAAGAATTCTTAAACACATTTATGAAGTAGGGTACAGTCGTCGGTATCTCGTAGTCAGGCATAGCTGCTCCTGACTTTATGAACGGATTTAGGGCCTGTCCAAATCCAAGTCTGTGTCTTGTTGTTACAGTTAGTGACGTAACATCGGTAAAATTCTATACGAATCCATGTCTATACTCTGGTACTCGATTCCGGGCATAATCGACTCTTAATTTTTTAGTAATCCGGTACATTACTGAATTCGTGAATTCAGCCATAATAGAATTTAATTCTACTACATGAATTCAGCCTTGCTTGATTTTTAAAATTAATTTGTCAATACCCGATGAATTGGGTACCCGGGTACTTCACTCATACCCGAGTGGGTACCTTGACAAGAACCGGGTAGTGGAAAACCCGGCGATCATTAGTCAATACCAGCGAGCTTTGCTACTTTGTATAACAGTTTAGAATAGAGTAGCACAAATTCTCGTTCATTTAAGGAAATTCCATCCTTACAAGAAGGATTTTTAGTATAATTTACTTAATGTTCAATGTAAACTTTTGTAGTACAATAGTAAGCTGAATATTTATCTTTTAATTTAAATTAAAAACTCGAAATATTTATCTAGTCTGCATAAATTGAAAATATCGTTGTATGCTGAAATCACCAGTTTGTGTCAGCCATTAAAAAAGTTGCTATATTTCATAGTAACATAACATTCGTCAGATTAAAAGTATATAATTCAATTCAAACTGTGTTGTTTTACATAAAGCGCGAATTACAATTACGACTTCGACTTCGGCTTCGACTTTGCTCAAATGGTAAATACATGTCGCAACATACAATTGCAACTTCGACTGCGACTCCGACTGAAATTAAACTTTGCTCAAAGTGCAAAGTTGGTGTTCGCTGCGGCCAACTTCAGTTCAAGTTGAAGCTTTAATATAATTACAAATTTTACCTCAGCGTCGACTTCGACTTAAAATCAAGTCGCAGTCGACAGATCAGCCGTAATTGTATTTCACGCTTAACAGCATCGTTTAAATTCATTAAATTAAAAGGAACAAATCAAGAAGGAATTAGGTATAATATAACAAAATGGAATTCAACGTTTTATATTAGAATAACAGTAACTTTTTGCCTTAAAGCTATATTTAGTTAACATATTTTTTTAAAACTTCAAGCTCTTGGTCTCTCCTCTCCACTTTTAATATGGATTGGAAGTTTTTGATCTGTTTGATGTGTTACATCTGAAGCTCACCCTCCGTTTTTCCTCTTAATTTTTAATGATCTTTGTCTTATTTCAATCCTTAATGGACTACAACCAGAAATTCATTACGCAAAATCTGGCTTATCACCATTCCTGTTTGCTCTATATTCTAATGGTGAATTCTTTTCACCAAAACCGAGCAGGAACTGAACTGAACCAGAACCTGTCAGATCTACACCGAACTTAGCCCTGTCCTGAGCGGGGACAAGGTGAAAAGAATGCAAGAAAGTAAAATACCTGAACCAGCCCGGTTTTGTGGTGAAAAGAACAGGTAGAGACTTGGAACCTGTTTTATTTGTGATTCGAGTCACGTTACAAGATGAGTTATTTAAGCAATTTGGATAATTTATTAAGTAGGAATAAATTAAATTTGATTTGTTTTCCTTCAATTTTTGTTTCTGTTAAGCATGACTAACAAGGTTTTAATTTTTTTAGGCGCCGCAGAGTGCCTTGCCCTGAGTAAAAATACTACTGCTCCTGGCATAATAAATGAACCTGCGGGTGGCCCATCACTTAATAAAATAATTCCGCACATCTATACTTTTAATGCCTTTTTAAAATGTTCGTCGTTTATAATTTTAATAAAAAAATCAATCACTTCGACAAAATAATTTCACTTCCAAATGTTTGCACATCCACACTGATAACAAATAATTTTGATTTGACGTTTAGTTCTGAACCGTAACCACAAATTTTCATGGAACAAGAAAGTTCAAAACCGGAGCAGAAACCGAACATGAACCGCTGTGAAAAGAACATACGTTCTGAACCAGTTCTGTGTCAGTGCGGTGAAGAAAACACCTTGGGTGTAGGAACCGAACGAATTATGGTTCAGTTCAGGTGAAAAGAATTCACCATAAGTTTCAATTCCATCCATAGTTTTGCCGATGACAGTTGCTGGATTTCTCTTATTCCTTTGACAGTTTCGCGAACTTCGAGAGAATGTCACATGTGTCAAATGTATATTGAATGATTAGATCATTGAATAACTATCTTGACAATATCCTCGGTTGTGCAAAGAGATCGCGTTGAATTCCATGCGCCTAAGAGCCAAAGCTAACTCTTCTCTTTAAAACAAGATCATCACTTAACCACTCCCGTTACTTTTGATGAAGCATTATTTGAAAAAATTACATCTGATCGTTAGCATATGTATTGTGCGAAGAGGAAGTGTGTATAAAATTATCCCCTTTGCCTAAAAAACTAGCATAGCTCCATTTTTAAGTGGGACTTTTGCCCTCGACAAAAAAGTTCACATGTTTTTGAATTTGTTCAGTAATTAACCATGTAACCATTAACCTCACTTGCGATATATTCTCATGCAACCTGGCAGAACTAAAAATCAGTCTTCTGGGATGGCTATGGACTACATCCCTAGGTGGTCGTACGTAGGAAAAAACCACTACTTCTTCAAATGTCTCTTGCATTCGTCTGCTTTATATAATTTTGCAGCTCATCTAACCATTTTAGAATAACCTCTTCAGAAAACGTATCTCTGGCTTCGTTTAGGCCTTAGGGAATTCGATGTGCTAGCTCTGAATTGCATTTCAGAAAAAGGTCATACCTGTTTCGCCCTGGTCGCCCAATTTTGAAGGATGTATACAGTTGAAATTCTACGACTTAGATTTAACTCAACCATCCCATTGCTCACTATAGGGGTAGCAGACATACACACGCACATGAGGATATATGAATGGCTGCATTGTAAGGAAAATCCGTCATTTTATGGGATGTTATAAAATGAAGTGAACGCGAATTGTTGCATGTACCCTAAAGGCTGAAACAGATTACACTTTAGTGCGCGGCGCGACAAAACGGCAAAATGTTAGAGAACATGTGTTTTCTATTGTGCATCACGCATTGAGCGCGGCGAAAATTTTTGCCGCGTAGTCATTTCTAATCCTTAATTTGCTGCTCACTTTCAGTGGTACTAACGAAAAAATTATATTTGGGGTAGGCAACTTCTCATTAAAATATGTAGTACCAATATAAGAGCGCGGTATCTACCCTGCTGCGCTCTTATTGCAATCTGTGTCACAGCGCGGCGGAACAATTTCACCGCTCAATTTGCCGCGATGTCGCGCCGCGCACTAAAGTGTATTCTGTTTCAGCCTTCAGGCCTGTTTAATGAGTTGCTCTAAATTACTCTAGAGCAGAAAACCGTGTTTCATAAGTACAGAACACTGCTCTAAACTACTGAACTGTGTTTCATAAGTCTGTTCTAAAGTAAACTAGAGTGACCTAGAGCAGGATTTTCTGCTCGCAACTTTATCGAACGAGTAATTTGAGTTAGCATTTGACAACAGTAAATTGGTTTGACAGTTCTGTTTACAATTCAAATAATTGCGTTTTTTGTGGAAAAAAATTAATTTTTGGGCTATTATTTTCTGCTCTACTCTTAATTTGACATATAACTTAAGAACAACCTGCAATGTGAATTTTTTATAGGTAGTAAAGGGTTTTCCAATAAGAGGTGTTATTTTAATTAGCCCGCTATTTCGGTAGATGTCAAAATTTGACATGTAGAAACTACGTCATTAATAAAAATGGAACGATACACGATTCAACAACACATTGAAATTATTAAAATTCACTATAAAAATGGTGAAAATGTAGCAGAGAGACGGTTCGTAAAACTCGAACATTTTTGGGTCGTCGTGAAGCACCTTGTCGGACCGCAATACAGAAATTGGTAGAAAAATTCGAGCTGTCGTCGGGACAAGTTAGTGATATGAAGAATAAAACCCGTGCACGTCGCTCAAGAACAGCCGAGAATATTGCTGCTGTAGCCGAAAGTGTTGAAGAAAACCCAGGTTTGTCCATTCCTCGTCGTTCTTTGGAATTAGGCATTCCACAAACGTCATTACACCGTATTTTGCATAAAGATTTGGGTCTTAAGGTTTATAAAGTTCAGTTAACACAAGAACTCAAGCCGGCCGATCATCAACAACGTCGAGTCTTTGCTGATTGGGTCCTTGAAATGCATGAAAATGATCCGGAATTCCATCGAAAACTCATCTTGAGTGATGAGGCCCATTTCCACCTCGATGGCTTCGTCAACAAGCAAAATTGTCGCATCTGGTGCTCGGAAAACCCAAGAGATATTGTTGAAAAGCCTCTCTATCCCTCAACGTGTGACTGTTTGGTACGGTTTATGGTGCCGCGGGGTCATTGGACCTTACATTTGCGAAAATGAGGCTGGAGCAACAGTTACGGTGAATGGATTGCGCTATCGACGAAACCATTGATCTTTTACGGGAAAAGTTTCCGGACCGTGTTATCTCTCGAAGAGATGATCACAATTGGCCACCGAGATCTTGTGACTTAACACCTTGCGACTTCTTCTTTTGGGGCCACGTGAAAGAGAAGGTCTACGCCAACAGCCCAGTGTCGATTCAAGACCTCAAAGATGGAATTCGTGAGGCTATCGAGGACATAGGGGAGCCACTGCGATTTGGTTATGGAAAATTTCATGAAAAGGAAGGATATGGTCCTGTAGGCGTGGTCGTGGTGGTCATTTGGCTGATGTTATTTTCCATTATTAATGGCATTCCTTCCTCTTTATAATGAAAAAAAGATCCGATCATTTACCTCAAAAAATGGCATTTTTCTTTGAATATCAAAATAACACCTCTTTTTGGAAAACCCTTTATGCGTATAAACTTACACATTTTTGAGATTGTCACGAAAATTGTTGTTGATGGGCTTTAGTTTCTTACTCGTAGGTATAAATAGACACATTGTAAAAATGCATCGAACATATTTCTATCATATTCCTTGTATTTGTGTCACGTATGGAACTATAGAAACGAACGGATAATAGAAACAAATTCCTTTTTAAACTGTATAAAAACGAATCCAAATAAAATTTTCTAATTCATTTAACTCGAAAATTTAACAAATAATCGTACACTTTGACCGAGAGAAAACAGTATCAGAGTAGAAAACTGCATGTTGAAAATTTTGCCCCAGAACTTTTCCTCAAGTGCCCCTAATCTACTTCTAATAGCAATGGCTAGTCTGAAAGCAACACATACAGAGCTCATTCGATGATGTTAAGCGATCAGTAGTCAGTACACACGATATAATACCTACTGAGAGTATCTGCTTGCGGCCATCGGCCTGGTGCCTACATGGAACAGTTTCGCTGGGATGTATGCACGCACAGTGGACTGTGTGGGACATGCATACAAACCGAGCAGAGTAAAGTGGCAATATCGTCATAGTCAATTTAAAAGCTCTTAAAGAGAGCTTTTTAAATCAAGGGAATATTGCTGCTATATTTTTTTCAACTCGATTATTGCTTCTCTATGCTTTGACATAGCAGATGACCATTGAATTTCAATATATATTTGTAATACCGAGAAAAAAAACTAGTGCAAAGAGGGGAAGTTTAGTGCTGCACTGCACTGGTGTTGCACTTCAGTCCCATCGAAATAGACATTAATATTGACAATATACGAAGTTTTGAATTTTATTGGTCGTAAGAAAATAAATTTTCAATTTAGTTTTGCAGAGAAAACAAAGAAAATGCGATAAATTTGTAAAATTCAATATACATAGTTTAAACATTTCAATCGAGTTTATCGAAACTGTGACGTGCGACACTAAGGAACACATTTCAACTGGTTAATGCCTACTTCGCTAACCAGTTAATTAACCAAAATAATTCATCAGATAAATAACCAGTAGTGTGTTTTGCAAAACCTGCTTTGCTACCAAAACTAGTTAACTAATCAGTGATGTCAGTTTTACTGAATACCTGCCTCCAGGATTTAGGTAATAGCAGCGAGCAGATAAACGAAATTTGCGGTACTAAACAAGATAAGATAGAGGTGGACAGTCACACATGTACGGGAGTTTTTAAAACAATAAAAATGTCGAATGAAGATGGATTGACCCATTCAGTCTTCTCCGGAGACTTTTGCAAGAGTGCAACAAGGGTATCATAAGAATTGGTCTTAGACCAATTCTAGCTTTTTTACTTGTTCCCATTAATGTCAATCCAACAAATTACATGGAAGCTCCACATCTTCATCGCTTTAAAAGTTGGTTCATTGAACTCGTTTTGCATTGATGACGTGCGCTTTTCTTGAAATACAAATGTACAAATTTGTCAATTTACAAAACATACTGTCAACTTCGTCAGTTAATTAAAAAAAAGTTTTGTATTACTTTGAAATATAATTTTGTATAGCTAGATAAATTAAAAATAGAATGCGTACATCTACATATATAAAATTGGCCATAAGAAAAAGACAACTCTCGGTAGTTCCAGTACAGTGGCTCAGTTGTTATAACAACATAGCCATAAAAAAATAAAAGCTGGATTGTTCGCGTCATTCATATTTTATTTTTTTCTGTGCTGCCTAATATAAAAGCAGCCATCAGTTATTGCAGTCAAATTCATACAGTACTAATTCAATAGTATATCTAGCTATACAAATTCATGTGCTTCTGGTATTTTATGGTAGGTGATTCGTTTTTCGTTTAGCATAATGGATTATTGAACTTATTCGTTAAATAACGAAGGGTTTGTGTTCAGTATATAACGCATTCGAATTTTAAGAATACCATAGTGTCTATTCCGAATGAATTTGATAAACTGATACGGAATCTGGTTTCGTTCAAGAATAGATCCTAGATCCTGATTTTTATTTTATACCCTAGATGAAATCTATAAGGTATACTAAGTTTGTCATTCCGTTTGTAACACCTCGAAATGATTATGGTAGAGATTCGCTACGTCTTTATTGGAGTCTGTTTCACACTACAGTAAACTAATTTTTCTGCGCCGACCGTGTTTTAGTGCAAGGACTTGTGTGAATCCAAGTTTTGTTATAACAGCCAGTGACGTCACATAACAAGCTCAGATATTATATGTAGGTCTGTTTAATGTGAAGCAAGATTAATTGTCAAATTAAAAGTAGCAAAAAGGAGTTTTTTTTTCATTTATTTTTCAAATCAAATTTTTACAAAGAAACTTTAACCATTTAACCGCTTAAGGACTACACCCGAGTATACTCAGGCGGCTATGTGTGAAAATCCTCACACCTGAGACAACTCGGACTTTACTTGGAGAAAAGACCACTGTTTAATATATTCGCAAAAGATTAATCTCGCTATGGCCAAAATGCTGAAAGAAGATGTAAAATTCCACTCGAATAAAATTTTATTATTCCCAAAAACATCAGTGAATTCAGCAGGAGTTTTTAACAATTACTTAGAGGGTAGAAATGTCTTCATTTGCTGTTGTCCAATGCCTGCTCTCATGTTGAATTCCTTTCAACGATCGGTGCGGTGCTGTTTTGTGTTGTATTTGTAATGCAACAACAAAAGCTCAGAGCTGCATTCTACTGGTGTCGAACTGTTTTAAATACATATTATGTAACTTGCTCCTTCGAAAAGTTTAGTAGGAAATCTTCCTCTAGGTCACTTTAAAGCAGACTCATTATTAAATACAGTTCAGTAGAGTAAACATGTCCGTAGACGTGTAACTCACGCTACCGTGTGTGTTCGAGTCGTGCGCGTATGTGTGGCTGTCTCGCAGGTCTGGGCGCGACCTCCTTCACCGCTCATGGCACTCAGCATATTCGGTTATATCGGTTGGTATTACAGTGGGTGGCCAAATTATTAGAGCCACTAATAAAAACATTTATTATTTCAATTTACATCACAATATTGTGGAAAATCACTAATTCAAATACCTATGCTGGGTTTTTATCGTGAGAACATATAGCTTTGTTAATCCAATTTATGTATTGTAACATCACTGTTTGCAACAGTTGGCTTACCTGGCAATACCTAAGATCGCTAGACGCTGTTATCGTTCAGTAGAATTATGACTCCTATATATCCGCACATGCTCGCAGTATTTTCTGAAGTGTTTTGTAATTTTATTGTAAAAAACTATTTTTATCAAAATCATATTACAGGCAAAAGATTTGAGTGATTTAAGTGTCATAAATTTGTATTTCCTTGTGTGATTCTGTTGGTAGAAAGATTTGAACATGGGAAAGGCCAAGGACATTTTTCCTCCTAAAATATCAGAGATTAAAAACTTATTAATGCACACGATAAATTCTCATAGGAAGATTGTGTCAATTGCTAAAGTTGCGAGAGCAACAGGGCCGTATAAAGAAAAAAATAGATCTAATTTGGAGTTAACCCCAAAGCGTGCTAAGGATGTGGCCGGAAAAAAATACTACCTAGAAGGTTAGTCACACAACAAGTTCATGATGCCCGAATTAACGTATCGGTGTTAAAATTCAAATGCCACCGGCAAGCCAAGAAATCGCTTCAACTGCAATAATGATGCAAAAGCGGCTAAATTGGGCAAACAAATACCGGAACCGGATAACAGATGACTGGAAAAAGATGTTTTTTAAGTTCTATTCATAAAACCTTTTATTTAATATTTTTGATAAAATTCATTATTGACTCAAACATTCGGCGATATCATCTCTTGTTTGTTTCCAACAAATCATCAGTACATATTGAATGATAAGGCCACATTTGTCGAAGGCGACCTGGAGAAAAATACAATGAAGATTGCATTGTAAAAAGGGGGAAGCATCCAGTGAGCATCATGATCTGGTTAATCATCAGCATGGAAGGAACCGGTTGCTTGTACATTGTTCAAAAAACCATGAGGCAGGATCAATACATCAATCAAGGTCCTGGAGACAATGCTAACACAGACCCAAACATGGTTTCCAGATGAAGATCTCGTCTTTATGAAAAAAAAGTGGCCAAATTTTTAGAGATACACCAAATCAAGGTTCTTGAGTCGCCCGGATATTCATCTGACCTCAATGCCATTGAGAACCTTTGGCAAGCGCTCAAGTGACGGCGTTTAATTGGCAAAACTTATAAGTCCATACCTAACCTCAAAATATTGTTTCAATTCAAATTAAACATCAAAATCAATTTTTCGCAGAGTGTCTCTAATAATATGGCCACCCACTGTAAGTAAGTGCTGAGTGTCTACGACATATGTATGTACTTCAAAGCAGTTCTAAGTACTGTTTTCTGCCCTTTTCTGTCACAGTTCTCTTGTCCACGAAATGCAAAATGCATTAGGGTACATAGCAGTCATATATAACTTACCATCATAAATGTAGTCAAATGCACCAGAAAAAAAATAAGAAATATAGAAAAGATCGAAAAAATCAGATTAATTCAAAATGAATTACATTTTTATATTTCATTTCTATATTTTTCTTATTTTTTCTATATCTTTTCCATTTTTATACTCTAGATGAAATTCCATTTTTAACCCATAGAAATAATGATTGAGTTGAGAATGGCTTGCCCACGCACAATATTAAAAGTTTTTTTTTGATGTTGTATGTCCGTGTCTGTTCGTCCGCACGATAACTCGAAAGCTCCTTCACTTAGGCTGCATTCGCTCTGTCTTGATTCAATCAGCTCTGAAAAATCATAAAAGCACGATAAGTGCCAGAAAGTAACCAATTATCTTTTGGAATGACCTTTTTCAGCCATTTTCGCTGGAAATGCTTAGGAAAAAGTGCAAAACACGCAGAAAGTGTTACTTTTTAGGTACCGAGTGTGAAGGACCATTTTAAAGCTAAGTTTATTGGCTTTGACGTGTTTAAAAAAAAAAAAAGAGTTAAATAAATAAAAAACAGTAAAAATTCCGAAATTTTAACTTTGTTGAGCCATAACTTCAAAATTGAAAAGGTGAGGGAAAAAATTTATAGACCTTTGGAAAGGTCCAACGATTATCTATCTACCAAAGTTTAAACCATCATCATAGGGTGTAACGTTCAGAAGTTTTAAGGTGATCTATAAAAACATACTCAAATATTTTAAAGTCCCGTTATCTCGGAAACCGTTACGATATCTTCCCTCTCACCCAACAATTTTTTGTTTGTCTAAGCAGGACCTATCTGTAGCCTTCGGGTGCCAGACCACATACGGTACACCCTGTATATGTATTTGTTTGCACACTGCCTGAGAACGAACGTGCCGACGAAATTTTGTCACCAGCATTTTCATAAAAATAGTAAATACAGTTTCAAAAATGAACTAAATCAGGCAACCATTCTTGATATTGGGCATATAAAACTTGGTTTTTGCGTCGACATTTAGAACTTTTGTACGGGTGCCATGAAATCATAGGGTATACGAAGTTTCACATTCTTATTTCCATTTCCGTCGTACATGCCGCTAGCATACATTGGGCAACTCCCTTGTAGGGTTGTCATACCAAAATTTCATTTTTAACTATATATTTGGGCACTGCCTGGTAGTGTGCTAAAATTCGGAGTTTTCATAGCAATTCTGAGACAACTTACATCTAAATGAGAAAATCTCACAAAAACGCGGTTGAATTAAAACCAGCTAATGACCCTCTAATAGAAAGCTCTATACATTTTGTCTCTCTCTGCTGTATTATGCCCACTGACATATATAACATGGACTGCTTAACTTTCTATTTCATGTGGGCTCAATTGCTTATGTCAATAAAAGTTCTTACGCCCCGGTGCTAACATTGAAAAAATCATTGGCGGGAAGTTGAAAAAATAAGCGCGCATCTCGAAAAGTGATTATAATAAAACGTTTCGAACTTCTACTTCATATCTTATGAATATATTGCCTTTAGTAAAATAATTTTATCAGTAATAACCCTAAATAATTAATTTAAAAAGATTTATTTCGACAGACCCATTTATTTATTTTTTGTTTACTGTTCTCCTCAGTTGGTACTTGGTGCTTAGACCGAAAGAGTCAGCAATATAGAAGTGAGCCCACTTTTTGCAGTGCATTTCCATTAACGTAGTCAGTCCATATTATATATGTCAGTGATTATGCCACATAAATTCTTGGCAACATTTTGATAGCTTTCATTAGTTGAGAGCTTTGAAAAGTAATCTGGATTTATATAGAGATTTTCTTATCTAGTTGTATGTTGTCTGTGGTAATACATAGTAAATAAAATTTCAAAAATGAATTAAATCGAGCACCCGTGGTGTTGTTATACAAAACTCACTATACCGGGAGTGCATTCCAAAACATAGCTACAGTTGACTATAGCTGACTTCAATCGTTCCAAAACCCATTAGTCAACTAAATTATGTCAGCTGAGTTGACTTTTGACTTTTGAGCGTTCCGAAACATTTGAAGTTGACTAAAATAGTAAACTATCCCTGACTGTGCTCTAGACTGCTAGTTATCTAATATCTAAACCGTGACGTGAGCTGTCAATTGAAATATTTTGTTTTGCGCGCTCTTACAAACGTTTTGAGAAATTTATTTATTTATTTAATTTTCTCTGGCTCATTTCGGATTAACACACAGTAATAAAATATTAGTTTTTAGTATCAATAAAATTATACAATTAGCATAAATGACAGGATAGCTTACTCAGATCGTTCCAAAACCTCAAACAGCTTTAGTTAACTGCAGACAACTTCAACTTGACATAGCTCTGACATAACTCTGCCATAGCTACAACTATAGCTGCAGTTGTGTTTTGGAACGCACTCCGGGTGTTTCCGTCTAGGTAATCCGTAGAGCAGGAGGTGATAGTACTTACCTAGATGAACAAAAAATTGTATCTTAAAAAATACATAGCGTACATAGTCATGGTATGCAGAACTTCATGACCTTTTTTTGTTTTTTTTTCAAAAACATACGTGCGGTCGTTTTTATGACACATTGGGTTATAATATCACTGATAATCAAGTTGTGTTTGTTTTTATGAACCAATTTAATTGTAACATAATAATTTTTTTTTTTTGTTATAATTACAGGGCGAGCCAGCGCCTTCACAATCTCCTGCGAAGCCATCAACTCCAGCCCCCCAACCAACAATACCAGCCCCCTCAATGACAGCGACATCACCTAGGGTGAGAACGCAAAGAAGTAGTACAACCCGTACATATAAATTAGAATCGGAAGATAGTGGCGATGATAAGCCGCAACAAATAGTTTTACAATCCCAAACCCAACAACAACAAATAGTACAACAGCAACAACCACAGAAAAGGCCTGCACAGAGAAGTATTACACCTCATACAGTACCATCGGTTAAACGAGTGAAAAACAGTGACCCACTGGAAGCAACCGATCCAACTCAAATAACTGTTCAAACTGTAGCCGATAATAAATCAACTAGTGGTGAGGCTGAATTTATTGACTTGCCAATGGATTTACCCACAAAATCCGAACCCGATTATGCGGAAGATACTGGTGAAGTTGAAACGGCTGAACAGGAAACTACTTATGTTGAAGATGATTCTTATGGCGATATGAAATATGATGAAAGTTACTTTACGGAAAATGATGAAACAGCTGGGGCGACAGCGGCAGCTACAACATCAGCATCAGCAACGGTTAAAGCACAATCAGCAACATTTTCGGAATCTTATGTGAGCGACACAGGAGATCAGTCGGCAACGGAAGCTCAAGGTTTGTTGCGTTTTATTTTTATATATAGGGGTAAACCTTATGATTTTGGAATGGACAATATTATATAAAAGAGCAAGTGCCATATGTGTACAAGTTGAATGTATATTATGTTTAATTTGAATAATGGGGAAATACAAGTAGGTGTACAAACAAATCTTGATAAAAAGTGCACGTGGAGATGATGCGATCTTTATTCATACAATTCAATAAATGAATGTATTTGTCGTACATATAGACATGGGTGAAGATGTTACACTAATTACTGCTTCTTGCTTTTTTTTTTTTATAAATAGGAAATGTTTTTGAATATTATATAATTCATTTTAGTTGTAGCAAACAAGTATACTATTGAGAAATTGTCCATTGTGAAGCTAAGGTTACTCCTTTAAATATTTCGGAGAACTCATTTAATTAATTATCAACTTGTTTTCGCAATTGAGTATAAGACTATATATTAAAATAAAATTACAAAAATCTATATAAATAAATTTTACATATTGAAAAAAATTGAGAATGAAATCTCCGAAATTGATTTGTTTGAAGTTGAAATATATTTTTACATTATTACTATAAATTATTAGTAGATACACATATAAATCTTAAATCTAAACTATTAAGTTTCAAATTCGTAATTTATCGGTAGATGTCGTTGTATAATTTTTTAATTGGTGTCGGTTCATTAAAAACATCAAAACGAGCGATATTAAAAAAATAAAACGAAAGTTGAGACAATCGGTCGGGCTTTATTTTTTTTTTTTTTTTGTAAATATTTGTCTCTTCAAGTTTTTATCGTTTCTGTTAGTTGGTGTAGTGTCCTTTAATAAGTGAAATGTAAGATTTAAAGTTAAATGTTTTTCGAAATATAAAATTTCATTTATTTTGTTATTTGGAAAAGTAAAGTGATGATTTTAAGTGTAAAAAGTGATTATTTTAAGTGTAAAAAGTGATGTGTGCTTGTGTTGAACTGACGGTCACTGAAGATAAAAAAAAAAAATATAGAAGACAATCCAAATAATGTTTGCACAGGACTAAAACATATTAGGTGGGTGTCATTTTAATTACTAAATTTGTCGTATATTTTTGCCTATATATTTTCTTACATATTTTTATATTATTATTTCGATTTCGCAAAAACCGTACATATTGGTTTAATATCGTTTTGATTTGGATTCTCTGAAAAGCAAATGTTGAAATCATATCATCGTTTTACTTAAATTGTGATAAAAAATTTCACAGTGCTTATCATAAAATCCAAATAAACTCGCAGAAGTTAAACCAAACTTTAAAAAATACAGTTCTATTTCGAACAATTCCAATCGGGTCGTCGTATTGAACAGTTGAATTGAATTTTAATTCGGCGTATTCTGACAAAATTAGGAATAGATCTGGGGGTGTTTTTCTTTGGCAAAACAAAATAAAAGCTTCTCTTCTTGCTGAATATTATATGTAAGTATGCAGTAATAAGAGATGTGTTCTGCAGAAGAATAATACCCGCGGTATTTTGTTTCTCGGTTATAATTACAAAATTTGTGTAAGTTGACCTCTTTGTCACTTGAATCGTACACTGTTTCAATGTATTATACATTCCTGCTTTGTGTAAGCGGTTGAGTGTGGTTTCGTAATGTTAATTGTGACAGTTGAAGTTTCTTGTGTAATTTATAAATTTCAATGAAATTTTAGTGGGTGAGAAAGTGAGTGCTGCGTTTCTGTTATTTTTGTGTAATATATTTAAAGGTAAGTGAACTTTCTTCTTTTATATTTTTTGAATTGGTGATTTATGTATTTTTGGAACCAAATATAAAGAGTGGGACAATTTTATTCAAAAAGGATTAGTAGAATTTTGATGCTTGTTATTGAATTAGTGGGTGGAATTTAAATATATTTTTAATATTAATATTATTGCTTTAGGAAAGTGAAATCAACGAGTGTAATCTGAATGCGTTAAAAAACTTTACAAAAACATTTAATTTGATAATACGAATTATTTATTTAATGTATACGCGGAAAGGGATTTCAAAAGCTCTTGTAATTTTTGTTCAATTAAACAAGTGTCATAAATGTAAGAGGACGAATCGGTAATCTTTGTTTAAATTGTAGGATTTTTAATTATTTTTTTTTCTCCAAAGATCTAATATCAAAATTTGCGCTACTTTCGGAGCGATTATTTTTTTATGTGATAACGAAACTACTGGAAATAACTTATTTAGAATTTGCCTCGTGCATTGAGAGATTAATTTTAAAATTTCGTTGTGATTGCTGATTTCAACTGAAGTTCGATCTATCTTCAATAAGAACATAAATGTGTGACGTATTCTCTGTGCTTAGAGTAGCGTCCTAGTTTTTTCTGATTTAAAATCTGTCTTAAAGTGTACTGCGGATTTTGTTTTTCTTCACTCATTTGTGTTAGGAATGTTGCTAATTCTCTTGATTAATGGAAGTTATTTTGAGTTTTAAATTAGATTTCGTTTTCTAAAATGGGATTAACAAAAATTTAACGAAATTAAAAATTGCACCCAACTAAAAGATTTCTTAATCTGGAAATTGTGAAATTTGCCACCGCTTGTCCTAGTATCTGCTGCAATAGGTCTGTTCGCGTACTTTATGTAAAAACTCGTCTGTTGGGGGAAGAATGGAAAATGCATGAAAAAGTAAATGAACGCCTTTCACGCAACTTTGTAAAAAGAAGTGTGAGTTGAGTGTTTTGTTTTATTTCTTTAACTTGTTGCAATTTTGCAAACCTCCCCTAGAGCATCGAAAGCTACTTTCATTCGACATTTTGATTGCGTTGTCTGCCGATTAATTAACTTCCACCAAAGTTGATTTTGATATTTTGCCATCTTTTCTCCGAAAATTTGATTATTGCTATAGGCAGTCTTAACAAATTGTCTTATCACTAATACGTCGGGTGGAGGGATGCAGGCTTATTAATATCGATGCTAGTTATGCTATATCTGTTCTAAAACTAAATCAGTCGTCAGGCTATAATCTTCCACTTGCGAGCATATCTTCTATCAACTCTCTATAGCCTTTTATGACTGGATTCCCTATCTAGTTATGCTTGAATTATATATAATTACGGCTGATCAGTCGACCAAGACTGCCCAAGTGGTAAATGAATGTGGAAAAAATACAGATTAAAACTAAACTGCTCAAAGTGCAAAGTTAGCTTAATGACAAGTTACAAGAGTTTTCCGATTGTTTTGCATTTAAAATGCACACTGCAAAAAAAAAAATCAAACGAACTTTTATGAATAAAGAAAAAATATGAAATTGCAGATTTTATGCAACGAAACAATGGCAAATGATTCATTTTCGTAAATAAATGAGAAGCGGCGGAGTTTTCAGGTTTTACTCGTCAAATATTCCCGCGCTTTTGTGAAAACTTATTTTCTCTGAAATGTGAGAAATATTCTATTTTAGCATAACCAATGTTTGTTGTAATTTCTATGCTATTTGAATAGCCGTGCTTCTATTTACATTCGTTTTGCTCTGAAGAGATTAAGTGGGAGAAACTTGCTGGACGTTCTGATATTTTTGGAAAATATGAGAATTTTATTTGAAAGGAACTTTACTCTCCTTTCATCATCTGGGCCAAAGCGAAATTTGTCTTTTTCTAACAATGGGAGGTAGTGTGACCCGAAGTACATTATTATAAATACTTCAATAGGATTTCAATAAGATTTTGTCGGTCTTCTTGTTAGTTCAAGCATTTGAAGCTTTAATTTAAACACAAATTTCACCTCTGCGTCGACTTGACTTAAAAATCAAGTTGAAGTCGACAGATCAGTCGTAAAAGTTTGTCAACGATAGCGACTTTCTTTCGGTATTTATGTTGTCTCCCACCAGAAGTTTTTAGGGAAGGAAGGAGTTTCTTTCCGTTTTGCTAAGACGTGCCAGCAGGATAATGCTGCTCCGCGTATGATTACGGAATTTAATTGGGTGCGTGTTGAATTAAGTATAAACAATCATTACCAAGTTGTAGTTTTTTTTTTTTTTTAAATATCTAATGTAACTGCCGCTCATGAGGGTCCATAGTCATGAATACAGTTTTACGCAGGTCTGTCTAGAAATAGATGCGACAAACCTAACTTAACCTGAAAGCTATTTATTATTATACGAAATTTCATCTAGGGCATCGTAAGAATTGGTCTGCAAAGCTTATTATACCCTAGATGAAATGGATTGGACACCCACGCACAATATTAAAGGTTATTTTGATTTTTGCATGTCCGTACGTCTGTCTGTCTGTGCGCACGATAACTCGAGAACGCGTATACTTAGCTGAAATTTTGTAAAATCAAGTTCGAAAATGAGACGAATCGGGATGAAATTTGGTACATGATGTTTTTACTACATTAGCAAATAAAATGTCAAAAATGGACTAAATCGGGCAACTCCTTGGTGTTGAAGTTTAGTTTTTTTTTTTTTTTTTTTACAAATACTGCGAAAACTAAGTCCAAGACATTTTTATTGTACTAAAAACTTCTTCGGAATACGACATTCTATAAAAATGGTTATAATCATTTTTTCTGTCCGACGAACCGTTCTAGAAGTATATGCGAAAAACTACTTCAAAAATCGAACTTGCACAGAAGGGTGCAATGCGAAATTTCATAAGGGCATCCATCTAGGGTATCATAAGAATTGGTCTTAAACCAAGGGGCCTATTCTTGAATAACGAAGGGACATTCCGTATTCGTTATACTGTCAAAACTATTCGGAATCGAGACTTGTGGTATTCTTGAAATCCGCATTCCTTATATACCGAACGCAAACCCTTCGTTATTTAACGAGTGGGTGCAACCATTCGTTATGCCAAACGAAGAGTGAATCAGCTGCTAATTTATGGGTGATAATGGGAGATAAAAGATTTGCGAAAATATCATATGCTCAAAAAACTAAACTAATTGAGTTTTTAAAGAAAAACCAGAAACTGAGATTTGGTAAATATGAGAATTCTTTCAGTTCAAAAGATGCCACGGAATTGTGGCAAAATAAAATCAGTATTAATTTCCATACCCGAAGCACAAAAGAACTAGAAAAGTTTTTTATGATATTATATTCGAAACAAAGGTAATAGAAAATTTCCAGATTTGGTAGGATTAAAATTTGTGGTAAAAGAAAGATCTGCGGCGGCATTAAAAACATTTGCATGGCACAATGTTGGAGGTACTCCTGCAACCTTTTTTTTTATCTAGCGTTGAATTAAGGGTGCAGGAATTGATTAACTATTGACGTAATTGATAGTCCATAGATTCTTTAACGATTTCGGGTCCAAACAATAATAATTCACTGAAGCTTGCCATTTTTTACAAATTATATTTTAAATATGAAACGGCTGACGATATCCAATTTGTAAATTGACAGATTTAATCTTACCACACTCGTTATGTTGAAATACTTCACTTCGACTTTATAACGAAGAGGTTCAAGAATACGAACGGGGGTTCGATTCGTTATATAACGAATTCGTAAAAACCATTCGTAATTTAAGAATAGGCCCCCAATTCTAGCTTTTTTTCCTTGTTTCCTACGTCTATTGATAAAGTTTGCTAAAATGGTCCTTTAAGTTAAAATAAATTTTCAATAATACTGGTTGCAAAAACGATAGTTACGTAAATGGAAGATTGTTTGGAAATTAGGTTACTTGGGGGTTATACGAGATAGTACAACTTGCACGTGTAATCCTAATCTTTATTGCCATGCAGTCAGGTTTTTTTTATCATTCTGCTACTTCCTCAATGCCATTTTTTAAATGAACTTGCATGCAAGATGGTAATACATCAACTGAACTGTCAAGATTAAAATCGTGTTGGAAGAGAGGCTTGCATGCAAGCTGTACCAGGTCTGTTCGCGTACTCAGTTTTGGGACAATGCATTGCAATGAACTTGCACGAACCACTGACTTATAACAATGGACTGAGCTATTTGCTATTTCATGTAGCACAAAAAAACCTTGTGTTTCTGTATATCACCGTTAGAGCACGCTTTAACACATTTACTACATAAAAATATGTAAAACTGAACCAATCAGATGAATCTTACACCCTAAATCGAATTAAATTTAAAAAAAAAATATTTTCTTTTGTCCAAGTGATATTTTAACTAATTCCGACTTTAATTTTCAAAACTTATTCTTAACTGAATCCTGCGTATGGGCAAGAGAGACGGCGCATGGTAAACATTATCTTTACCTTATTCTTTCTGCGGTGATTGCATCTGCAGCCAACATAAAAACATCGAATGGCATAAGTAAACGTTCAGTAAGCAATATTTTGTGTTGGTAGCTCCAACTCTGCCATAGGGCGAAAGAGAGAACTGTAAAACTTGTGCTATTCTTTCCTATAGGAAAATGGCAATACGCTCAGTCCATTGTTATAAGTCAGTGGCACGAACTTACACATTTTCCGTTCCCTTACTTTTCGTGCACACAAAATAACACGAGTTTTATATACGTCGCAGCTTCCCTTCTTGCATGAATTTACCCGAAGTTTTTAGTTATTACAATCAATTGTTGCAAGGAAAATTGACAACTGTCATAAGAAAAGTGTAATTTGAACTTCAAAAATTTCTAAAGTTTTTAAAACATTAAAAATGTCGAATGATTGATTGACTATTCAATGTTCTCCTGGGACTTTTGCCAGGGTGCAATGCAACAAGGTAAATAAAACCACAGAACAGATTCTTTTATTCAAGTTTTTGTTGATTTTTTAGATCCAAATATTCTTGCTGAACTTTGTAGCCAGGTTCAATCGGATCAGACGCATGTTGACCGGGAAACGCCACTCATTTCGGCTGAAGTATTAGATAATGTTATTGTGGGATTTGTTTCAACAATATTTCAATTCTTAATTGCAATAGAAAACTAAAATAATCAAGAATTCTAAATGACATTGTCACTGTTCTTGTATTTCAAGAAGTTTCATGAAAAGCGTTCCCTTTTTCATGCATTTCACATTTTTCCCCCACCACACGAGTAAGTTTTTGCACGAGAAGTACGCCAACAGACCCTGGGTTTTCTATTATCTTCCCCGTTACACACGTCGCTAGCATTCGACTTTTCGTTGATCAATCTTCCCTAGTTGTCTCTCATCAACGAAAACTTGCATCACAGTGATGCATGCTAGCGGCATGTACGGCGGGGTTTTCAGTATAAATGCACCGTAATTTTCGTGGCGAAAGTAGCTTTCGTAAGTAATATTCATGAAATTTCTGTTTATACGTTTGTTACGTAAGTCGAAGATTTGTATAGAAACCTCGAAATGAAACTATTTACGAAACTACTGTCATCATGCAAATGCAGCTTTACTTAAAGTTTAATCATTACGGGATGCATAAGGTTTATCCGATTCTTCTCAATCGTAAAGGTACAAAGAATACAGTACTCCCTTTTTTTTCATCGATGTTTTTGTAGAACAAATGCATTGCAATGCTTGGAACTGGAATGATCACGTAATCATCAAGAGTTGCGTGCTGCCTGCGAACTTTAAATTACACTTTATTACTACCTCCAATCACTATCCTACCTCTGTAAGTTTTGTACAACCACCTTTTGAAGACTGATGCAATTTAATAGAGCACTATATTTACCTTATAATTGTGATTGCATCTGCAGCCAACATAAAAACTTCAAATGGCGTAAGAAAATGTTTCAGTAAGTGATATTTTGTGTTGGTATCTCCAACTATGCCATAGCGCGGCGAAAAACAAAATCATAAAAGTTAAGCCCTTATTTCATATAGGAAAATAACAATACCCTCAGTCGATTGTTGATAAGTCAGTGGGCAGAGTTGGATCTAAAATGCCTGGAATTTTGCAGTGGTTCATAACAGCTTCAAAATAAAGTAATAAAACTTAGCTGTGAGCAAAGTTTGGCATGTAGTCGACTGAGTATTGCTTTGCCTCATTGCAAAAATGTAGTTTTGAGAGAAATTTAGTTACATGGGTAGATTTGATAACTTGCTGTAAAACATGAAAAGTGGAAGTGAAAATACCAAATAACGCAGTACTAATATATGTAGGGTGTAGTGGAGCAAAATTAAAATGATCCGCTAGAACTAGTAAACTAGTAAGCAAAGATGCAGTGATGATCCAAAATTTTCATAATTGTTATTTCCATACGTGTAAATTTCTCTTTCGCGGTACTATGGACACATTTTGAATATTTTAACGTTTAGACGTTTGGTTTCAGAGGGCACGACTACTAAAAAAAATCTCACCAAGTTTTGACGCCCTAGGCCCGGGTCTACTTGGCTTAATAGGTAAATCTGCAGGGAGTAAACATAACTTAATTATGTTAGGCAAAATCTGATTAAAGCATTTAATTCAACTAAAGTAATAATCTAAAGAGTTGTACTTTTTTTTCAACAATGACTACGTACTTAAAATAGCAATTTTGGCGGATGTGGCGAACCAATATTTGGGCAACGATGTATTCTATTAATTGAACAAGTAATAAAGCTAAAAAAGACTTAGATGAATGTCTATATACTTTGTATAGACCCATTGTGCCAGTTTGATTGATGAAGTGGTTTTTCGCATATATTTCTAGAACTAGATCGGTTCGTCGGACAGTAATAATGATTATAACCAATTTCATATTCTGAAGAGCTTTTCAGTACAATAAAAACTTCTAGGACTGGTAGTTTTCACAGTACACGTAGAAAACTTTGTAAAAGATTATGTTTACTTAAATTCATTGTGTCGCTTCTATTAAATTACGAGTAAGTACACTTGCTAAGGCTGAGAAAAAGTGTATTTCGATATTCCTACTTTAAAATTATTTACTATTCCAGGCTGATTGCTTCGGCAAGAAATCTGAAGCAAGCGGCTAATTTAGATTCCAATGGAATTGATGTAGACTGCACATACATGAAAGTTGGCTTATTCAGCCCAAAATTTTTGTAAACTCAAAGAAATTTATAAAAAAAATCGACTTAATCGTATCCCTGTAATTCCATTAAATTTCCCACTGTAATCGTGATTTTTCTCCGTAATATATTAAGGGCCGTATTCACCAAGTCATTTAATTTAATTTCTGTTTTAGTACTTCTGGAAGAGTTAGGGCACACTTGAGTTATTATAACATAAAATAACACAAATTTAGTTTTAAGTATGACCTAACCCTCTTACAGGAGTACTAAAACAGAAATTAAATTAAATTTCAATTAGATTAAATTTTGGTTATTTTATGTCATAATAACACATTATAACTTAAATTTTAATTCAAGTGCGCCCCAACCCTAAATGATAATTCCTCATCGTCTTCTAAATCAAGAATTAACGCCGATGTCCATAATTTATATATTCAGGGCCGTAAACACCAACGAGGATAATCCTATTCATATCCGAGAATAATCCTGCTTGCTTTGGTCGTAAACACCAACTTTTGTAAAACAATGAGTTTTTTTTGCATATGTGGCATTACTTTCGGATATTTTCGGTATGTCGAAATAAAGGAGTATTATGTTTTAAAATAAGAAATGTTGAATAAGCAATATAATGAACAAAATTAATTTAATTTTCAGTTTTGTTTTTTACATAATATTAAAAAAAAAAATTTAGTAGAGAAAGAATTTAAGATCAGTGCAACTAACCGAAATATCATTGCCACGGAAACTTGTTGTTGTCTTTGTTGTCTGCTGTAATTGTCACTTAAATTCAAATTTTGCTCATCCGTCACATATTCGGAATAATCGGGAAAATCTCGGATAAAATATTACACCGGTGTAATACGATGGATTAAATGGCGAGTTATCTTGGTTGGTGTTTGTGCATTTCACGTGAATATGGATTATTCTGTTTGGTGTTTACGGCCCATAATATAGAATTTTGAATGCGCAGAAGTGAACCGTAGCCCCGCGGACGGCTGTAGCTCGTTACCTACGATTTGATACGATAATATTATAATTAAATTCTCATTACGTGTTGTGAATCTGTGATACTTATATAAAAACATTCTTTGAATACGTACACAAGTAACTTCTGTAATCATTAGGAAAATTGTGATGAATACGGTTGGTGTAGCAAAATTCGCTTAGACTAATGGACATCCATCCCTGCAAGTGGAATACTCTCAACGACTTTTTATAAGCAGAGAAAAACTGTGCAAACTAGTATTACATATTTTGTAGCCTATTTTAATTCCAATTCCGACGATATTGTTTATCATGCTAGTAACTTTCGATGTATTTGCATTCCTTAAAAATTCTTAGAATTGTAGGCCTAAACTGAAAGCGGCCCTAAGATTATTTTCAAATAGTGTGATGTTTCAGAAATATTGAGGGAGAAATGCGGAATAAATTAAAAGGTAGGTGGACGCAATCGGATATAGGTTATGATTCGTATACATGGTATGAAGGTAATAAAAACAAGAAACAAATCCTTCAAAATAGATAAAAATTAATATATTTAGCGATTTTGTTGCTTGCTCGTTTGTACATGTATTTATGCAAAATTAATAGGAATGTGTACTACAATTACATTACAAATACAAAATACATTACATTTATTTCTTAGCCGAAATCCACTAACATTTATAACATGGACCGCTGACACTATTTAAATCGTATTATTATTGTTATGAGATCACTTGTATAGTTGCTTCTTTTTGGTTTAAGTACTCTATTAAGCTGAAGTTCAAATAAGTTCTATACAAAATTCAACAAAGTCCAGTTTCAGTTCCAAATGAATATAAAATATGTGTTGCTTTTTTCTGTCCCCCATAACTACTTTTGGGAATTGGCAGACAGAAATTGTTTAATTACATTTCCTTAAAAATCGAGTATAAGGAATATTTGATGTTATCGGAGATAAGCTTCCTATAAAAATAACAATTTTGAATATATTTGGAATTTGTTGAGCTTGTAAAATGAATGTTAAAGCTAAAATGAAACTTGAAATTAAGATAGTTTACGCCCCTGATAAGAATTCGCACCTATGTATGAGCACGTAAATTTTAACATTTCAAGTCAAGTAATTGGAATTAATTCAACCAAAAACCGTACTTGAGTTTGAAGTGAATGTTAAAATAACAAAATGGAAGGGTTTTTTTTTTACGTCGTTTCAATAAAGTTAAAGGTCTTGTCGTCAAATTTTCACCCGAATCCTTGCATTCTTTTCTATAAAATCACCACGAGTACCAAAGTACCACCTTACACGTTGCAGTATACTTGCGTTTCCAGTTAGGGGTTCTTCCGCCCCCTGGTGGCACTCCTCATCGAAAGTGAAGTATACTGCAACGTGTAAGTCCTAGCAGATGTACATTTTTGAAAATTAAGAAATATTAATAGATAAGTGGCATCTACATGTGGGATATGAAATCAAACGTACGGTTAACGGATAAAAAATTTATGTGATGCTGTGTTTTTTAAGCCCGGTATTGTGTTCATTTAGCGGATGAATATTTAGCAGCAATTGAACAGGGACCTTTTTTACGGCTAAAATTGTTCATTGTTTTGATATCTTGGTCTTTGCTACCAACGTCACCAAAATGATCTAATCAGAGTTGATGATTTCTAAAAAAATGGGTTTTCTGTCGACATTTGATATATTATTTCGTGTTCTTTTAGATTGCTATTTTAATTACCCAATCTCGAAATAGTAAGGAAAATTATATTTATACTTATGTAGGATGGCCCGGAATTAAACAAATTTCTTTCTCTCTCTGCACTTTTTTATTAAACATCACTTTACATCACTTTACATCACTTTATCATGGACACTCTACTTCTTCTTCTTCTTCTTCTGTCCCGTCCTTACAATACTCTTATTGACACAACTTGCTACTAGTGCCATCTATTCCTTACTTCTGAACTCTTAAACAATTTCGAAACTACTACAACTCGGCCATTCTGACAACTAATCGACTCGATTGGCTTCAAAACGGTGCAGCTGTTTTACATTTAACTTAAACAAAGAAAGTTCTTGACTTGACTTTTCATAACATAACTAATTGGACAAAATCTTAATCATCGACTTCATAGCTCTCTCTGACATAAACTAGAGCCTTATTGTTGCTAACGCATATGTTCACATAACAGCTCAAATCGCATAATAGTAAATAACATAACTTTGACAATCCATGAGAGATGTCATCCATATTGGTAAACATAATTTATACACATATATGAATACATAAGCAGTTTTACATAATAACATAAACATAAATACATAAATTGCACATAAGTCATTGCAATCGTAAATGACATAAATGTAAACACATACATTACTTAAAAGCATAAATGGACATATTTCTCTCATAAGTTTACGTTTTACTTTAACATAATCAAATAAGTACTAAGATTTAGCTGTTGCTCACATAGGTCTCACATAATTAAAGACATAACAAATGAAATTTTGAATTTAGCATTTTGTTAATTCAAACGTGTACTATATATTTATTTATTTTAAATTTTAATTTTAACTGGTGGTACGGTCTACTTACTTCAGAGACTAAGCATTTTGATACACATAAAAAAAACAAAATTCAACACGCAATAATTTCGTAAATAATTCTCGTCTTACCTTCATGAAATAATATTAACATAAAATAACGTATAGGTATATACTAATTCAACCTCAAATATGGCTTAATTCTGGACACGTCATAAATACCCTCAAATGGTTTCTGTGTGATGCGGTTATCATCCACATCGGCTATGACATAACGATCATTACCTAAAGACTTTTTTATTACGTATGGTCCTTTATACTTTGGTATCAATTTTTTACATACTCCTGGAGTACTATCTACATTAGTTACAAAAACTAAGTCACCTTTGCTATAAACTTTAGCTACTTTTCTTTTTTTATCAAAATATGCCTTATTGTAACTTTGGCTTTTATTAATTTTAATTATTGCATCAGATCTAATCTTATTCAAGTCTCGCTCTGACTTGTTAATATCATTTTCAATGAAATCCTTAACTCTATCGATCACAGTATTACATTGCCGTACACCAAATAGCATTTCGCTAGGTGTAGTTCCAATGGACCTATTTACAGTGTTATTAATAGTGTATTCAATCTTATACAAAACACTATCCCAATGTCTATTTTCACTTGTTAATTTAGCCAGCATAGGGACTAAATCTCTATTGACACGTTCAACTTGGCCGTTTGACTTCGGGGAACCGGACGCTACCATAATATGCTTAACAGCAAACTTTTTCGCAAAAGTTTTAAATGCATTTGAACTAAATGCGGTTCCTCTGTCAGAAATAATAGTTTCTGGTACGCTAAATGAATTAAAATATAATTTCAAAGCTTTAATTACTTCATTAGTATTTGTGGTTTTGGTAGAATAGAATTTGACAAATTTTGTAAAACCATCAATGACAACCAAAACATGTTTGCTTTTCCGCGGAGTTTCTTCCAACGGTCCTAAATGATCAATATGTATTACCTTAAATGGTTGCCTTCCTTTTGGAATATTGAATAGAAACCCTTCCTTTTTCCCAGAAGGAACATTATAAGAAATACAAGTAAGGCAATTAGAAACATAGTCTTCAACTATCTGTTTCATATTGGGAAACCAATAACTTTGCTTAATTATCTCACACACTTTTCCAGCTCCAACATGCGAGTGTAAGTCATGACTATTTCTTAAAATGTGAATACGCATTGTTTCGGGAACGTAAAATTGCAATTTGCCTTTACCTGATTTTCGGTAAAGCAATCCATTACGTAATTCATAAAATGAATGCTCACTATGACGTAATTCTTCTCGTAATGATTTTATAGTTTGATCTTTAGTTTGACATACTGCCAATTGCTGTTCAAACGGGCATTCTTCTAAAATTAAAATGTTGTGACAGCGACTCAGAGAGTCAACATGTTGCATGCGACTACCAGAACGATGCTCGATCTCATAGTCATAGTCCTGAAGTTCTAAAACCCATCGATTTATTCGAGGATTTATTAATTTTTTGTTCATCGTTAAAGCTAATGAATTACAATCAGTGACTATTTTAAACTTCACACCTTGCAAATATATTCGAAATCTTCGAAGCGCGTAAATAATCGCGAGTGTTTCTAATTCATAACTGTGATACCGAGATTCACAGTCTGTGGTTCTTTTTGAAAAATATAAGACCGGATGCATAAGGCCGTCCTCCTTCCTTTGAAGCAGGATGGAACCGAACCCTTGTGAACTCGCATCACAATGAAGCTCTGTGTAACTTGCAGGGGAATAAATACATAGCACTGGTGCTTGTGTAAGTTTATCCTTAAGCAAAGCAAAACAATCCTGTTGTTTTTTATCAAACGTAAATTCGGAATCTTTCTTAACAAGATCATAAAGCGGTTTACTTAACAATGAAAAGTCCCTAATGAACTTACGAAAGTAAGCACACAGACCTAAAAAACTACGAAGTTCTCTTAAATTTTTAGGCTCACTAAAATTCTTAACCGCGTTTAATTTTTCTGGATTTGGCTTAATACCAGTTTTAGAGATTGTATAACCTAAGTAGTCTATTTCGTTATACAAAAATTTACACTTATCTAATCTTAATTCTAATTTGTTTTTTACTAACAATGTAAACACTTCCAATAGTATCTGTAAATGTTCTGCAACGCTCTCCGTGGCAATCAAAATATCATCTAAATAAATCTGAACTTTGTTCTTAACTATCAAATTCCTAAAAATTTTGTGAATGAAACGTTGAAACACAGAAGGTGCATTTCTAAGTCCGAAAGGCATCTTCACGTACTCAAATTGTCCCATTGGTGTGACAAACCCAGTATATTTAATAGATTCTTCCTCCATGAAAACATGGTGGAAACCATTTTTTAAATCAAGACTGCTAAAGAAATGTTTCTCCCGTAATTGATCAATTAAATCCTCTATCAGTGGTAAAGGGTAATTATCACGTTCAGTGATTTTATTCAATGACCTAAAATCTACGCACATGCGTACGTCACCAGTCTTTTTCCTAACTAACACGATAGGGGACGAATAAGGAGATTCACTAAGTCTGATAATATTTTCCTTTAACAAATTATCAATAATTACTCTAACCTTCTCTTTGTCAGAAAATGACAGACGTCTCGGAACAGAAACAATTTGCTTATCACTTGTAAGACGCAAATTCATTTTGGTTATAATTTCAGGAAACTTAGGCTTGGGTGCCACATAATAATTATTCATAAAATTTTCAATAAAATTTTGTTTATCAGCTTCAAGTAAATTCTCATTCAAATTAATTTTTGGTTGTACCTCGGAGTATATGCTCCCAACACTAATATTTAACAATTCAGTACTTTCTGATTCAAAGTAATCAATAACTGTACGATTTCCTACCGAAAGTTTTGCTCCACATAACTTTAAAAGGTCACGTCCTAAAATTACTGCACATTCCATAGTACTGTCAGGTACCACATAAAGTGTAACAAAATAGTTCTGATCATAAATATCAATTTCTACTGTACATAAACCAATTATTTGTAGTTTTGTATTATTAATTCCAACGAAATTTTGATCATTATTGCAATCGGCAATAGCAAAATCCGGTACAAAACCTTTTTTTATAATACTGATTGGACTTCCCGTATCTATTATACCCTTTAAATTGAAATTAAGATCAACATCTAATGTTTGGTCTCTGAATTTACAAACAACTTTTATTAAATTTCCATTAGAGAAATTATGGTTGTATCTGCCTTTATCACCTAATATTAAATTTTTATTCTGCGACTCACAATCTTGTTCCTTATCTCTAAATGACGTAACACAACTTACTTGGTTATACTTCCTAATTGTTGATGAATTTCCTGGACAGTCTTTTATAAGGTGACTAAGACTTCCACAATTGTAACAGGAACCTCTATTCCTTTTTGGCTTGGAACAAGCAGCCACAGTATGCCCTACTGTATTACAGTTGTAGCATCTAATAACAGGATGTTTAGCAGCACGTCGAACATCAGGTGTCAAGGATGCGCCTGACTGTTTACTCTCCGTTACCACATTTACTTGCTTTAGCTTGTCATAACGCTGAAGCAATGGTAATATCTCCTCAACGGTGTTCAGATTCATAATTGAGTTTAGTGCGCCCAATATGCATAAAGTTTCATAAATTTTATCAAATCGTGCACAAAACAACACTACTTAATATCCTCACAGTATCCCACTTCTGAAATTTGTAGGATGGCCCGGAATTAAACAAATTTCTTTCTCTCTCTGCACTTTTTTATTAAACATCACTTTACATCACTTTACATCACTTTATCATGGACACTCTACTTCTTCTTCTTCTTCTTCTGTCCCGTCCTTACAATACTCTTATTGACACAACTTGCTACTAGTGCCATCTATTCCTTACTTCTGAACTCTTAAACAATTTCGAAACTACTACACTTACTATTTTAATTTCTTCTCAAAGTGGGAATTTTTTGTCAGAAAAATAATAATAATAAAAATACCACTGTTGTATTCCAATTTCATTCAACCTCAAACGTCAAAATTTTAGCGCGGAAAAAGTATTGAGCGGATAAATCTGATGCTAAATATATGTTTGGCTAAATATTTATTTCTCAACTAAATTTCCATACAAAATTTATCCGCGAAATGAACGCTTTATGTATAAATTTAGCACAGATGAGTGGGCGAACAAAGATCACGTTTCCGAGGTCGGCCGTTTGTCGTTTTTTTTTATTGAATCGCGTCTGCTATACGCGTAAAAGTCTATTTGTTTTTCAATCCATTAACAACAAAAAGTCACATTTCCATCAATGGGCGCGTTCACTGCCACCGAAATTGTGACTTTTTGTCGATTACTAGTCACTACCGAGCGTTCACAGTAAACGACTACGCTTGACTACTACTATCGTTCACTCCGTACTTGAATGTACGAAATAGTCGACTACGCTCAGGAGGATAGTCGATTGTAGTCGGTTTGACTCAACTACACTACTATTACGCTACCGAAGTGGCAGTGAACGCGCCCAATGTGTACAGTTGTGCAATCAAAAGGAAAAAAATGTTCATATTTCGAAAGTCCATTGATTTATAGTTTTTTTTAGTTTTCTGTAAATTTTTAGGAATGGGATATATAATACAATACTATACAATACAGAAATATTTTATTGAGAGGCCCTGGCCAAGGCCACGTCCTTAAACAGTGGGTGCATTGATCGACAGTGATTATTTAATTATTAGCATAAACATTGGGCAAACAAGTACCTACTCAAGGAGGTAGGAACAACACATCTGAAAGCCTTACTTGGCAACTTAAGATATAAACATACAAACGGTCTCTTTTCTGTGGGTTTCAAACCCTGACTAAGAAATGAACCAAAGTCTGTTAAACGGATTCTAAACTTCAGATTCAGGCCTTGAATCAGTTTTTACAGCTAATACGTTTAATAGGTGTGAGGCGTATTTATCGTAACATAAAAACAACAAGTATTTACACATGGAAGATAACAACTGTTACTTACGACTTAAATACCTCTTATAAGAAATACTAGGCTTACAAACAACTGTTAATTTGAAATCGTAACCCACTAGGCACGATGCTTTGCCCTGATGTAGGGAAGACCTTAATTTTTTTTCTGGAAATTTACTGGAAATTTTTTCTTTAGAATTTATGTATTTTTGGAGGCCGACAACATATTTGAAAGCATTGTATCTGAAAATAACTCAGACCAAAGTGAATAAAAATTCTGCCGAAACATTTTCTGTAAATTTTTAAGAACAAATGAATGCGTATTGTGAATCTACACGGTAAGATGGTATGAAAAATTGAAAATAACAGGTTTTTGTAACTGTTAATTTTAGATAACAAGAACAGTTGTAACAGGTATTCAATTTTACCTGTTACAACCCATCCCTAACGTTTAATTACAAAGAAGAGATAAATAATATAAGGAGTACTTTAGATTAATAACATTGATAAAAACATACAAATACTAATAAAAACTCCCAAAGACGCTTACAACAATAAAATCGATAATTGATCATCAAAATGTATAAAATCAACTAACAGTCTAAACAATAATGCAAGTACCAATTTACAGTATCAAGCAAATGCAGAATGCAACTTAAATCTAACCATTGATACAATCAGGTACCATTCATTGTAAATTATAATGAAATCACACTAGCAAGTTGTAAGAGATATCAAGACTGCAACAATATAACATCATCAAAACTTAACACTTAATACCAAATAAAATCAGACAACCCCACTATTAGTATAAAACAGCCTTGACATTCACCAAATCAAATGATATTCGAATTATCACAGCCATTTAAGCCACAAAGCAATAGTGAATTCAACCAACACTAGAGAACTTTAAATTCTGTAGAAACACAGCAACATGTCAACACAAGCACGACCGAGAGGCATGGGGGAGAGAGTTTCAGATTACCGCACATTCCTCATTTAGTCGGGATCAGTGAATAACAAAGTATTTTTTCTACATTCAGTATTGGTTTGTATATATTATTCTAAGTGGAAAGTAATATTAGCTGTGTTCTTTTGTGTTCGCAGAACAGGGCAGAACCAAAGAACGCCTCATACAATTTCATAGAAGACTTATAAATGAAGCAACAGCACAAATAGTTCGCTTCATTCGACAGAATAATTTGTTCTCTCAAGGTACACAAAAGAACACAGCTATTTTGTTTATGTAGCAATTCGGTCGTGGTGGGCTAGTAAAATAGGTGGTAGTAAAATCGTTTGCTATAGGGCCCCCTTACGCGTTGTATACTTTACTTTTCGTCGATGAGGGAGTGGGATCCCCCCCTCCCCCCGGGTGACCCATTTATGAAAAGTGAATTATACTGCAACGTGCAAGCCCTACAATAGGGAAGCACTGTTAAGGCCCTAATTGCATTGAGAGCAGCAATATATAAGAACCATTAAGATATACATAAATAATGGTAACATCATTTTCTGCTCCAATGAAATATGCATCCCCTGTATTACTTATGACCGATTTCAAATGTTGCTGTTATCCATTATTTCTAATATTGGTGCAGCACTGTCACCATAATATCAATAAGAAAAGGTAAGATTTATCCTTAGGAACAGGAAGTGCGATAACCCAAACTTAGCGTATTTAATTCTATTTATGGTGAAGCATTGCATTTCATTGTATGTATTTATAGCTCTATACAGGAAGGAATCGAGAGAAAATTTAAAAAGAAATAAAGTTTTTTAATGAATTCAATTGCGACTACAATTATTACAGAATTTACACAAAATATTTATTTATCAAATTTTAAAAGTATATTAAATGCTTAAAGAAACAAAAGTTTTTTAGATATCACAGATTATCAATTGTAATTATTCCTATAAAATATTAGCTGGGGAGCAAAAGAGTATAAAGCTACATAAGGACTTCGTCAGGCAAAAAAGTTTATCGAAACCTCTGGCGGAAAAAAAAGAACGCTTACAACTCAGAACTAGAATATAGAGAGTACAGGAAGTGTGACATACCAAATTTTGCGTAATCAATTCTGGTTGTATTCGAATCTGTTGTCACTGTAGTGAGAGCTCAATGTAGGCGTGTAATAGAAATAACATTAAAGCGCGGCAGCAAGATATATGGTTGAAAGTATTGCGCTTGCTCTCACCGAAAATGCTCTTAGTTGGAGTTTCTCAGCTGGTTGAAATGTAAATAAATCAAGCAGCTGAATAGGCATTGCTCAAATTTCCACAACTTCAAGTACCTCTAAGAAAAGCCACGCTCATCGACACGAATCTTATAGGTATAAACACGTCCTGCTCTCTATATTCTAAGAACACACCTTGCAACCTAAACAAGATGGGCTTGGCCGTAACCCCCGGAATATAATACAAGCCATGAAGTCGCCGAAGGCACCTACACATTAAAAGGCCTTAACGTGCCGGGTACAGCATGTAGTAAGAGCTCACTCTCACTGCTTTTTGTATACTCGTCATTGAGGAAAAACTAAAATTTCATCTTAAACAGGTCCTACCTAAAATTGTCGCTCATACAGCAAAATGAAGTTAAAACAAATTGCAGCCAAATATGTTTGCTTTCTAATGGTTTAAAAAAACATTTAGAACAAATTTATGGAAATTATATCGTTTGAACAAAATACAAGCAACTTTTGTATGAAAAACTCCTGCAGTAAAGTATTAACAGAGAACCTAGAAAGGGAATAATTTGACAGGGGCTCAATAGATCTTTCTAGTCGCAGTGATTGCGAGGCTAGAGCCTGAACACCCTCTACGAATCTAGCCAGGAAACAAACAAATAATTGCAGCAAATTTTTGAATATTGGTTTACATATTTCTGTTGTTTAGCTTTTTATAATAGGTGGAACCATACATTTTTACGCAACATGGCATTAAATAGTTTTCCCCCTGTAGTCCAGTGCTGTAGTCTCAATTTGGAATATTTTGTCACTCAAATCAGAACGTTTACATAAATACTTAAAGCACACTTGAAGTTTGCTTGAAGTAATCAATATATCATGAAAAGGCTCATTCAACGTGTAAATTTCAACTTAACTAATTGGAAAATAAAATTCAAGAAAATTTCAAGCCAATTAATTGGAATTAATTCAATCAACCGCTGTAACTGAGCTTCAAATGGTTTCAAATCAAGTAAACGTACTGACAGTACGATGATTGCATTAAAGATATTGGGCCCTATTCTGTCGGTAAAATTTTATCATTTTATGTTATGTTATGCCTTAAAATAAAATATTTCCCTAAAATCCTATTCTGTACCAGAAATTTTATTTTATTTTACGCATCATAACATAAAATATTTCCTGTTATGGAGCATAACATAAAAGAACCTAAGCAGCACATTTTAAAGGTATTTTGACATATTTTATGAAATGACATTCGTCAATTGACATTTGTGGTGTGAAAGTAGTTTTAATTAAAAACTAAAATGTCCACCGCCATACATAAAGATTACAATTTTGTCAGAAATTGTAGAAATTTGCACTTGGTGCAGTATGGTAAAATATAAAAAGTTGATTATATTTAAATAGGTTTTAATTTTATGCAGAAGATATCACAGGATACGATATCTTCACGATTTCTACGATCTATGTGAATTGCCCAACCTTAGGCTTCAAAAGTTTTTCCGACTGGATAATTAATAAATTTGTTATATTATGATTTGTAAACTAATTTTGCAAACTTATGAATAATTCTAATTTATAACCAAAACTAACTAACTAACTAGAGCCTCGTACTGGAAAGGCATCCATTCCGTTCACTTTGAGTTAGGAATCTCAAAATGAACAGAATGGATGTCTTTCTGCTGCTTTGCATTTCTACGGACATGGTTCGTATCAAACTCGTCAGAAGTTGTCATATTTTAGAACTTTTACACCCAAAGTATCTCAAGAGCTATTAAGAAAGCAGCTGCTTTCATAAATATTATTTAGTGGGTGATTTGATAGAGTATCACGCAAATATCAATTGACCAGCTGTTCAAAAAGTAATAGAAAGCATAGCGGAATGTACTAAATATTTTATGTTACGTGTTCATAAAAGAATTCATAAAATAATTTTATGGAACCACGACAGAATACGAATTATTAAAATATTTTATTTTCATTTTATGAAGAAGGGATTTTTTCGCCATAAAATAACATAAAATATTATTTTATGAAAAATTACAGAATAGGGCCCATTGTATAGGAAAGGCCTGACTGTGTACTTTATATTGAAGTCTGTTGGAATCACTAACCTTGTATGGCCCGTATTGCTGAATCCGCCGGGAGAACTAAGTTTGCGAATTTGCCAGTTTGTGATTATCGAAAACGGTCTAAGTGAAGAAATCAAGTTTCCCTTGATTATTGAAAACAAGTGAATCGTATCCTGATATTGAATGTGGCAGTTCCCCCGGCGGATTGAAAAATCGCATTGCGAAGAGGAAGTGAATGCTACATGCGTCGGGAATCATTAATCCGTCGGATTGAACAATAAGAGCCATGTTTGGAGAATTCTTGAATATTGTGGGATCCACAGCAGATGATATACAAATATGTAGGTCAGACGTATTTATGAAAGTTTTAAAAACGCATCACTACATTTCCTGTGCCGAGCCCCTTACAATTGGAAAAATTGCTATATTGGCGTTCCCGTCATGTATGCAATCATTTTACATGCACGACGGTGCGGCAACGAGCCTTTCAGCCAGCTTGATATTTGTTGACAATGTTAATCAATGTAGAAGAACAAAATTGGAGCTTTTTGGCGTTTTTTGCTAGCTTCAAGCTGACTTGAATTCAAATTGCAAATTTCAAGCCCAATGACTGCCAACTTGAGGGGATTTTTAATGTTGCCAACTGTGCGAATGTCGAATATCAGATGAGAATGGCTTCTGTTGACACATTTAAGAAGTAAATAGCTTCCAAAAATATTAAAATGAAAAAAAAAAAACTTATACAGTTAGTTAAAGATAAGCAGTTCCTGTGGGACATAAAATAAAACTCAGTATTATTTTTACATATAATCGGTACCTCTCGAAGACTCCTCAAAAAAAGCATGAATTTATCGTTCCTTAATAAAAGTTTTCAACATAAGAAATTTAGTTGCAAATGTCAAAAAGCCAATTGTGTTCGGCTTTTTCATTCAGCTTTAGAAGAAAGCTGGCAGAAGAGCTCCAATTGTGTTTTGGGTCTTAAATGTAAAATTCAGCTTCATAACTTTGCTGAATTGAGTTACATAATGATACGCGTCTGTGGAGCAGTGATGCGTTTTTGAATTTACCCATTTGCAGAACAGTCAAACTTTCAATTTTGTCAAACGCTATCTCGCTAGACTGGTTTCAGTTAAGCGGACCCTTTTTTTTTTAGTTAAAATTTTCAAAAATATTCTTTGATAAAACCTGATTTTTTTTCAGTTGGCTGCCATTTTAAAAAATAAATTAAAATAAAAACGCCTGCGCTTAACTGACACTACATTTATATATTTATCACTGAAAAATTATAAAATATTTTTTTTTTCTTCACAAGCCTGGAGAGTGAGAACCTCACGGGGGACCGTTTTCACCATTAAATTATATATTTTTTTCTTTATAATAATAAAATTGTACTATATGTATGTTAGTATGCAAAACAAGATCATGAAATAATTCTTTTTTGGAGATGACTTTTCTTTACTGTATGCTTGGTGCTTGAACCCATCTTCACTTCTACATGAATGAGCGTGGCTTTATCTGCTTAGAATGTATATAAACTAATTAATGCGGGTATTATATGAAACTTGTGTACATGAATGAGAGAAAAAGGGATAGGTGGATGATTACAAATGAATCGCACGGTACAGAATTTATTGCTCCTTCATGAGTTCTCCTCAAATATTACCCATCGATAAATACCGTATCGCGGAAAAATTTATTGACAATGTCAAAAATCCCTCTGAAAAGTTAGCAGTATAGAGCGAATTATTTTCAATAAGCAAAAATTTACTTACCATTTGATATATTAAAAAAATGGCATTAAATTAAATTATAACGACTCGTATTCTACGTTATTTGCGAGGTGCCATCTTATTGTGAAACAATGTACGAAAAGAAAATTTGTACTAGAGTAGACTTATTTATGATGTGGAGAAGGTTGTCATTTTGATTTTGCATACAGAGTTGTGATTGAGAGTGGTTTTGAGTTGTGTCAGATTTTTGGTATTTCGTGGATAATATTTAATATATTTGGAAAATGTTAGAGTAATAACATAGAAATTTATTCGAAATTTGCTGTGAATTAGGACTACGTAGTAATTACAGTGTTGTGTTTTTTAATTTCATGTGTCGAAAAAGCATAAAAATTGTAAGTTGGTATATGGCGTCATGTCATGTTTATGATTTGATTTGATTTGATATACATCCGCAGTAAGTACCTACAATTTAATTGTGTTTCAATTTGAGATATCTCAAAGTAATGGGTGTTAATTATGCACATAGTTAGCTCTGTATATTTATGGCAGAAAAGATTGCATTTTAGAATCGAAAAGTATATTATAAGAGTAAAGTTTCGAGTATACTATTTTACGATTTATTTGGAAGAAAATCGAATGTTGCATAATTAAATATTGCATATTTTGCTAGTTTTTAAGAGAGAATTTCGCGTAACGGTAGTGTCCCCAGGTAAGAAAACATTATCTACATTTCTGTGTTGTACCTTACTTATTTACTATAGAGATCTCAGTTCATGTTCGAATATCAAAAGACCGATGAAATAAAATCTAATTATGTGAATAATTGAAATAGTTTTAAGATTCTATATAGAAAAGGTACTTTCTGAGAACTTTATTCACTGAGTAGATAAAAATGCTATAACATCTGTTTTTTACTTGCCGGTTATTTCATCTGTTAGTTGAAAATCTATACCTAGGTTGATAACTTCAAAATAAAAAATTTCAGTTTATATATTCTATTATATACCTATATAATTTTAATTTTGCAATTTATTTCTATTTTCAAATTTATTTTAAATTTTAAATTACTTTGTATGCTCTGTATCCATAGTACGATCTATAGACCAATCTATCATGTTTACTATACACTAGACTATACTTTACCATACTTTACTATACTATATGTATGTATATTAAGTTCCTATTTGTTCTATTTCTTTATTATTTGTTTCGTTATAGAGTAAATCTATCATGTAACTTTCTAAGATGTGTCCAGCGCTGTGCGCGTCTGGTGCGGGTACCCAAATAAGTAAATAAATGTTAAAATGTTAAATGTTATCTGTAAGTTATAAAAATATCAGGGAACGTGAAGAATACAAAACCTCAAACCTTTATGCAAATAATGCGGTGAACCAGTGATCAATATTAGAACGTAAGTTAATACTGTCTGGAAATTTGAATTTGAATAATTGTTCCTTTACGCAAAAAATTAGTTAAGACTGATTTTGATTTCTCCAGTTACCCGAAATATTAGAGAAATATTATTACAAGGGCAAATCTGGACGTAGTCCATCTGGTTTGAAACTGTATCCAGCCTAAACTAATTATATGCGGATTAAATAAAACTACATTACTCCCTCCTACCGAAATAACCATACCAAAGTAGGAAGCCTCTTTTACCTCTTCTTCGAATAGTTATCGAATCTAGCTGTACAGAAAGAAGACATCAATTCTTATATCAACAGTTCGAGAAGTGCATTCACTTACGGATCTCAGGTATGGAAGTCTCAGTCAAAACAATACCGCAACTTTTAAACTCTACTGCGAAAACAGTACTGGCATAGACAAATTAAAAGCTGTTACGGCCGCTACACACACTCAAGCAAATCTTGCGACTTATGCATGGTCCAATCAGTCGTTTGATTTATATGAGCGTTAGTAGCGAATGTCGGAACTTGAGTTGAGAGAGCATGGGTGAAATCGACCGAAACTATTGCGTACAACCAAAATTTATTACTTTGCTATGGAAATGAATTAAAGTATGAATAAAATTCGTTGCGAGTGGAGTCAAAAGTTAATATCCATAAAAATTCGAAGGAAGAAATTTTCAATAAATTTCTAAGAAAAAATTGTGGCTTCCCTTCATCGGGTCGAGGCAACGTTGATTCTGCATTGGAGCGAGGCATTATCTTACCCTTTGGTTGCGTCATCAAGTGCTAACCCTGCAAACATTATGATTCGAAAATGATTTGCCAGCAAATGGTAATCTCTGGCTTACCCGGGGGTTACACCTGCAAGTACAGCTTGCATGCAAGCCTCCCTTCCAACACGATTTTTAACTTGACAGCGGAAGGCAGTTCGGTTGATGTCTTATCAGCTTGCATGCAAGTTCATTTAAAAAATGGCATTGAGACGTAAACTCTTGCGTATATTGGAAAATTATGGCAATAAAGGAAGTATCAGAATGATAAAACCCAAGAAAAAAGGAAGATGAAGGTGTTGGTAAATGATGTATTGCAAATGATCCCAGAAAATTTCATATTCCCGGTATAAATTTATGAATTTCTCTCAAGCATTTCATTTCCGAATTTTGAAAACTGTATAAATGTCAAATTACTATCTCCCAGCTGCCATGATTTGTCATCATGCAAGTTCACTGAAAGTTGCATGGCAGTTGGATTACACGTGCAAGAAGGATGGCAATGCAAGTTGCATGCAAGCTGTACTTGCAGGTGTAACCCCCGGGTTAAACTTCAAGATCGAACTCGATGTCGAACGAAAAACAGACTGCGTAGTAAAAGGAACATGATTCTCGACTTGTCAACCCGAGATTTTCTCTCGATAGTGAATTGCTTTAGATCCTAAGACGAATCGAAATTGATGTTAAAATGAAGTTATGCGCACAATGTGTTTGTGTTAGTGGTGTTATATATTTCGTATATATTAAGAGAAGCGTGCTATTCTCGTGCCGTAAGCGATACGCGCATAGCGAGTTTGTATGGACATTTAATTAGAGCTGTGGAAATGGATATATATTCATTTTAAGTGGAAAATAAGGTGTGTGAACATTATTGTCTTGGTCACTTCATCGCACCTTTAATTACACCACTTATCAAATAAACAGGACATTTTAGCACATGCCACTAAACAGATAAATAATTTTTGTTTTGAACATTATTAATAAGTGGTAAGTCATTTAAATCTTACTCAAGAAACGAAGGAATCTCGCAGTAAATTCGAAGCTTAGAAGCACGTAGTTTCATTTCCGAAATCAGAGAAATGGGCTCTCTATTTTCCTCTCATTCGTAACAGGATCAGACATCAGAGAATCAAAGGAATCTCGGGAGAAGCTCCAAGTTCTCATCTCTTGCTCAAATTCCAGATTACTGCGAGAAAGCGAGCTCTTCGGTAAAATTTTTGCAGGGAAGTCGCGATATCGTTAATTTTATATTCTAGAAACGCGTTGCATATTTTTGTTCTACGTGTCCAGTCTTCGTATGTATTAATTTGTCTATGGTACTGGTATATGGTTTAGTCTTACGATTGCGAGACGTGGAAGGCTAACTGCAAACTATATTAATAGTACCTGTTTGTGATGACCTTGGTATGGAATTGGACATACAACGTAAGAGCTTTGCCATGGTTTTCAAAGCTGAAATAATTAATGCAGAAAAGTATCACCAAAGATTCTATAATACTAGGATATTGCGGGCACATTGTCTGTTTTGGTCTGAGTAAAAAATAATGTGGAATCTCCGAGATTCTACCTCTGTTGCGAAGTTATTAAAACTTCGCATTGTACGCGGCCTTCACTAATCATGAGTACCACAACTTTGGGCCGGATTCTGTAACTCGGAGAGTTTGGGAGATGAGAATTTTCGTTTTCCCCGATTAAAACTCCCTAACTCTCCATTCGCGATTCTCTAACATACTTGGCGATTTAAGGAAAACGTGAGAAGTATCGCAATATTGAAGGACGGCTAACTCTGTGTGGGAGGGTCATAGAGCATTCGAGTTTTTTTTTCTATGGATTTAGGGTCTAGAGTGCAAAAATATATAGGTGAACAATTTCTGGTGGAGGGTCTTTTGGTGATGGGGGGTCGTACCACCCCCAATTGGGGGTTGTCCAAAATACGTCATGTTTGGTTTCAAATTACCACAACTTTGGGCCGGATTCTGTAACTCGGAGAGTTTGGGAGATGAGAATTTTCGTTTTCCCCGATTAAAACTCCCTAACTCTCCATTCGCGATTCTCTAACATACTTGGCGATTTAAGGAAAACGTGAGAAGTATCGCAATATTGAAGGACGGCTAACTCTGTGTGGGAGGGTCATAGAGCATTCGAGTTTTTTTTTCTATGGATTTAGGGTCTAGAGTGCAAAAATATATAGGTGAACAATTTCTGGTGGAGGGTCTTTTGGTGATGGGGGGTCGTACCACCCCCAATTGGGGGTTGTCCAAAATACGTCATGTTTGGTTTCAAATTACCACAACTTTGGGCCGGATTCTGTAACTCGGAGAGTTTGGGAGATGAGAATTTTCGTTTTCCCCGATTAAAACTCCCTAACTCTCCATTCGCGATTCTCTAACATACTTGGCGATTTAAGGAAAACGTGAGAAGTATCGCAATATTGAAGGACGGCTAACTCTGTGTGGGAGGGTCATAGAGCATTCGAGTTTTTTTTTCTATGGATTTAGGGTCTAGAGTGCAAAAATATATAGGTGAACAATTTCTGGTGGAGGGTCTTTTGGTGATGGGGGGTCGTACCACCCCCAATTGGGGGTTGTCCAAAATACGTCATGTTTGGTTTCAAATTAAAGAGGGAGAAGCCGGTAATCGAGTGGTGTAGTTTTTTTTTTGATAATTTTAACTTCATACCTGACTTTTTACTGCTGAAAGACGGATTTTTTGCATTTGGGTCATATACACCCCAGTTCCTATATTTTGCATATATTTCTTCCGTTCTTTGTTTCACATTCATTAGTACTCTGTTGCGAACATTTTTCTCCTGAAAAGTGAATTTCCACGGACTTACCAGTCCTTCATAATGATGAGTTGAAAATATGTCCATTTTTGTACCAAAAAACGGCCATTTTCTCATCTTAAGAAAGACTGATTCACTTCTTTTGCAGTTCAAAACGATTTATCAGGCTCAAAAACTGATTAAATATCTAATTAGGGAACACAATGTATAGTAGATGCGATTTAATCCTACATTCAAGCTGACCATTTTCGCGTGAATTACAATTTTTAGCAGGTACCTTGAGACCTTGTAAGCGCATTGCAAGGATTTCCATAATTTGTTTTTGTAAAGATAGCCAGGATATGCAGTGAATCCATAATTCAATTTCAAAATCCTACATTGGTACCTTCACAAAGGACAATAAGAACAGACAATACTGTCAGTTGAGAAATATTCTTCACAACTAACACAGCCGAGAGTTTTGCAGAGTGGAATAGAGAGTTTGGTAAATCTTAATACAAATTACACGAGTTACAGAACTCTGAGTGGAGAGTTAAGTGGCAAAAGAACTCTCATCTCCACAACTCTCCGAGTTAGTATGCATTTCGTCAGCAACGGGTGCTTGTGTGCCGTTGTCGGCCGTAATAAATGCATACAAATTCTAATGAAAAAATATCCAGTAAATTTCTAAGAAAAAATTGAGGGCTAACCTAAGAAGATTTGTTGGGTGTGAAACACTGTGAAGTTTCATATATTAAAAACTATTTTAGAAAATTGACTTCTATAGACAGGCGGGTCCCTGCATTGCGGTTCAAAATCGAATCGAATTCGAAGTAAATCAATTCGACTAGGTGAAGTTAAGCTTTGAAATCGAATTCGCTTGCGACGTGCTTGCAAATTGCAGGAGAAAAAACGGAACACGATATCGAATCGTATTAGCGACAGTGCTTCGCTAGCTCGAATTTCTTTCGAAGTTTTTTAACAGTACGATTTGGTATCGACCTCTCTTGCAAGGCGTTTTGCAAATACTAAGCAATTACGATATCGAATAAATAAATAATAAATATACTCACTATAGTAAAATTTCAACTTAAGTCGTTTTCGTTTGAACATCCAGGTTCGCTCTGAAAGCAACCCCGTTCAATCGAACGGTTTTAGTGTGCGCCTGGAAAAGTTCGGTTGTGTATGTTTACTAACGTCAAAGTACGCTATGAATTTTGTGCGGAAGGTGGTTGGTAATTTGTTTGCGGAATAATTTTCAGGATAATATAATAATAATAATAATAATTGTTGCCTTTAAAATAATGTCAAATGACATTAATATCAAATCACAACTAGACTTTGTTTTGTGTGAGTGAACTCATACTGTACCCGAGAAAATTTTCAGAGCGAATCTGATGCATTTTGGGTTGCCACCAGAGACAACCCATGACGTCATTTTTGCTTCAAATGAACGCTTTGACAGCACTTAGGTTGTCTCTAGAGCGTAACTGATGTTCAAACGAAAACGACATTAGAATGCCTGTGACGAACAATTTCATCAATAGAAAATATTTGCTTTAACGACTTCCTCGGAAATTTACTTAGCCGTATCGTAACTTCAGAGTACCCTAAAAACGCTCGAAAACCGCTTCCCAAGAATCTGCAACTAAGCGCTTCCCTCTGTGGACATGCTCGGGTTATGATATGAACATGGATAGGGTGGGCAAGCGCTGCAAGCTTCCAAAGAAGCACTCCAGCATTCGTCTTTGAGTGTTTCCATTTCTGGGTTACTTTTCCCAATACAATGAGGTGCTTGTTTTATGAATACAAACACTATAATATTTCTGGAAACGAAAATGAGAATGAACTCACACGATTTCGAGTAATCTCATTGCACTTCGACTTTGTCTCGATGAACCCACAGGCAAAATAAAAAATGAATATGATTACTCTTTTTCTTAGGGGACATCGAGACATGATATGACTGATTGATAACTCTGCAAGGCTTGATATACGTGAAGGAGAGCGAAATGGTGACACAATTTGTCATTGTTAAGAACTGCATTTTGAAGGATATATGTATATGTCCATGTTCCACTCTTAAACTCGTAAGTGTCTGACTAGTTTGATTTATAAGCTATCACTTAGATATAGTAAGTCTAGAGAGTGAACAACGGGATTAAATTCAACCTCTTTTTCAATGCATCCATCCCAAGGCTTTGCGTTGGTCAGATAAGACATTGGCTAATGATTCTTTTTGCCTTGGTTTGAGCCTATGTGGAGCCCACTAATATTTTAAACTTTCTGTTTACAGCAAGATTCATATATAATAGCTGTTGAGGCACAACTTAAAGGGCTGGATGAATCTCATCGGAACTAGTTGTAAATTCATTTGGAAGCCTCCTATGCAATTGTAAATTTTGAGAGTCATTAATGTCTAAAGTTAGGGGCACATCAAATTTAATTTAATTATAAGTAATTGGTTCCGGATGAGTTTCGGAAATGTGGTTTGCCTTCCCATAAAAATAAATACATAATTCGCATTTTACTTCAAAATTTACGGCATTTTTCAGGTGATTTGCTAATCACAAAACTAATTGGACTGACGTACTTTTTCTGTGTTTCTTAGAAATTGATTCTAAAATAAGTTGAATTTAAAGAAGCGAAATTATTCTCAAAAAATTGGGCAAATATATTTCCGACAATTCACGACTGGCGGACCCTTTGCAACTCATTGTATTAAGGTAACTGAGGTGAGTTTTTTTTCATATTATATATATACTGGAAGGATATATACTGGAAGGATATATTCTGTACGTGACGTGGGTTGTTCCAGAATGTGGTACATGCACGATGTTAAAATACTCATGTAGAAAACTCATAGGATGTGAGGAAGTTATTGTGACTTCTGATTTCTTTGGCTATGAGAGCTGCCATAATTTATTCTTTCTATTTTTAAGACATTTAAATTTTGTGTTGAAACATGGATGGAGGCGATGTTTTAGAAGACTGCTAACGCTCGTCAATAACGAAGGCAGAATAAATCAAGAAGAGTTTGTACAACTTGGGAAAGTACTATTGCTAGCAAGTATCTTGTTGAAATCAATAGAAATAAGTCTACTGCAGAGTTCCGAAAAGTCTTACTAAAGTTGAACCTGTGTGGGCTGCTAGTTTTAGTAAGCACATTGCCCGAGCTAGTGAAGAATGCCAGGTCTAACTGCTTATCAATGTCATTTTTTCCATTCTGAAAGATAAACAGCGTCGAAGAAAAGTGGTGCCTTTGTTGTCAAGTTATTCATTTAGTTCCATTAGAGCAGAGATAAAATTAGCTATTGGAATAAGTATAGGTCCTATATTATATTCTGATATTTGTAGTCAAAAAGGTTTATGCAACTGGAGGAATGTAACAGATAGAATGTACATATGTGAGTTTTAAAGTACACAGTTTCAATGTTGACGCGGGTGTTGGAAAAATTAAGGGACTCAATTTTGTAATAAAATATAAAATTTTGCCATAAAAATGTTTTTTTCAGATGGGAAGTACGCTACCGCAACGAGCTTTGAAGTTTTTAGATTTTGAATAATTGTCTAAAATTTCAGTATCAAGAAATCCATGATGGATTTCAGTGATTTTGAAAACTTGCTGAAGTTTTGTTGCCATTCCCGTAATTATGATAGTCACGGGAGAATGACTTCAAATTTTTTTGAATATAATATACGACCCATAATAGATTCGAAAGCTTAAAGCGTTTACTAATTTTTCTACAAGAAATACCATGTGTTACGATGTTTTTGGATTTTTAATATTTAAATATGTCATCATATGGCGTATTTGGAGAAAAAAGAGTTACTATTCGCTGGAGTAGGGTGACAGCTTCCGAGCATTGAATCACTGTTCTGTCTGTCAAAGAGATCCTTCTGTAGGAGAGATCGGATGACTCTTCTGGATGACTTCTAAAGGCATTACAGCGTGATAACTAGTAGGTTCTGATGTTTTTTGTTTTAGAGTGTCTCAGAAATTTGTATCTGCTGGTCCCATTTTGCAAGATGATTAAGCTTAGTTTAGCAAAAGGAGTATGAGCCGGTGCTCGCCCACATGCTGTCATATTCAACACAACATAAAACAATATCCTTATTCGGTGCGCGTCTATGATAAAAAAAAAAAAATCCATGGAAAGGTAAACAAATATTAATTCCATCATATAAACGCAACAAATCATCTTTAATAATTTCGAATTTTATGAGTTTAATTACAAGATTGATGGATTTTATCATTGTTTATCATTCATTAAGGTACGTACACAACGAGGCGGGGCGAGGCGAGGCTAGGTACTTGAGCGTGGCGAGGTGAAAATATATCTTGAGGTGTAGTGCTCACAACAAGGCGTGCAGTTTCTTGGTAAATCACGAAGCCAGAGCATATAAATTATGTAGTCAGATTCTGAAGCAGAAATTTTGTGTTTGTCAAGTAGTGCAATTATATGGTACTTTTCACATAAGTGTACTTTCCGCAGTTTTGCCTGTGACCAGATAAATAACAAGCTATTAGAATTTGGGGAACTCGTCATTCACATATGTATATGAAGATTTACATACTGATTCTCATAAGTATATTCTTCCAGTATATGAGATTGAGTTAAGAATCCTTCGATTATATAAAAGAAAAAACCTATGCGAATATGCCAGTTATGAAAACTAGCGCGATGTACCTCGCGAAAAAATGGAAAATTTCATTCTCGAGCGACATACCTCGAGTTGTCTCGCCATATCGCGCGCTGACACAATGTTGTTATGAACACTCTCATAGTATAGCGTGCAATCATTTTATTTCTTCAAGTTTCTTTTATGATAGCTGCTGCTTCTGAACTTATTTCAATCCAAATTTCTTGAGCTATCATTCTGAGCCGCGGAAATTGATGGGAATGATAACGCAGTCGTACTGGCCAAAAATGGACCATCCATGCCCCTCATAGGACCGGAACCATTTTGTGATATTTCTTACAACACAATGAAGCTTACCTTCGAAATCTGGATCTAAAACCAAATGGACCAACAATGGACTTCAATTGTTTTAGCGGCTCATAATATATAACACACTGGAATCCTAATCAATACATCGAATACAGAGAAGCATTTTCACCTTCGTCCGTCCAATGTACGTTTTAACGACTGGCAGAGACTGATTACTGGTATACTCTAGTTATCAAGTCTTATATCTATCTGTTAATCTAGCCCATCGCTTTTTATACTCCAAATGAAATCTCATTGGGTATACTAAACTAAGTTTTTTATTTATACGTTTGTAATGCATAATTGACTATACTATACATGCATAGAATCATGAAACATTTTTCGATTTATGCATTCTCATCCGTCTGTCTGTCCAGTAGGTTGGCAAAATCGGGCAACAATTTGTTTTTATCTATATACAATACAATATTTGGACACTGCTTGATATGGCGCCGAGGTAGATATAGAGTTGACCTTTTGAATACGGCTTTCTAGTAATGATTGTTCTTCCTCAACGTTAGTTGAAATTCATGCATTTTGGTGGAAAATTTTTTAGAATTTTAAAAAATTAGCAAGTTTTTTTTTTTAATTTTTTTGCTTTGACGTCGTATAACTGCTGACAAAATGGGCATGGAGATTTGGAGAGATTATTGGACATTTATTGGACATTATTATTATTTATGTGAGATGACAGTTATCTTCACAGAATGCGCAACAAGAAAGTTACAGGAGGTTAATGGAGAAAGTATCTAAAGTCACAAATCTTCCCCTCTACTGCACCAAACCCCAATTTTCTCCATATAAATTTACTTACTTACTCTATGGTAGAATTCAATTCACTTAAAATTTTTATTGGAAATGTATTATCAAGTGATAGTGGTGTTTTATACGGGCTGTGAAAGGACACATTTAACATAAAAAATATCAGTTAAGCTGTTAAATTTCTTGAAACTGTTTTTCGAACTGGGCAGTTGATTCAGCTTTTTGATTAAGGGGGGTTACCACAAAAAATAAAAAGCTCACGATTTCTGTTCTCAAAAGCACAGTGGAACATAAACGCATAAAAGTATGCAATTTGGAAATTGAAACAAATCAGTTTATGTATGTATGTATACATGCAAAGCTATATGATGCTGTGGTATTCGTGTGCATTGTACTCCTAAGCATTTCGGGCATCTTCACAGCAGTAGGATTGCATAAGCATGGCGAGATTTTAGATTTGCTGTCGGATTTTTCATCGATTTGTTTTTTTGAACTTATAAAATGTTTTGCGTGAGGATCAGGCAAGAGGCGTACGAAATGTGTGCGCTCTGTGCTGTTGGTCAGACACCTCTTTTCCTTGTAATTTGTCTGGCATCATTTATTGCTTGGGCAAATTTTATTTTACTGAAACCGCTCATCAAATAAAACTCTTCCGAGAACTTGAGTTGTAATGTTTTATATAATTTTGGCAATGTTCACACTATCTCAGTTTTACCATTTTATTAACTAAATAACCAAAGAACTACTTTAAAGAGTTAGATTTGACTTTATCAACAGCCATTTTCTCCTTTCTACAGCTTCACTAAAACCCATTAGGAATTAAGATCCATACAATAAATTAATTTTTCTCGGAAACCTCAGCTTCCCAAAATAAATAACGTTTATTTCATGGAGATACGATGATAAAGTTACATCTACTAAGCAAAATTTCCCACATTTTTAAAATTTTAAAAGACCGTATCTCGGTCATAAATGAATCGCAACAAAAATTGCTATTTTCAATATTGCCAACCTTCCTGTAAAATTTCATAAAAATCATAAAAAAAAAAAAAATTACACAAAATTGATCGATTTTCTGTGTAACGGCCTATAGGATTATATATTTCATATACACAAATTTACATACCTAGCTCAGTTTTCTCTTCTTTATTCCATAATATTATTGGACCGGATTTTACTAACAGGTCCTATAATTTACTCACAATTGTAAAAAAATAGATTATAAATAGAACTGTCAAAATAATTTCTCGCCTCCCAAGCATAAATAAGAAATTACCAATGATAAAACTTAATATATTCTGCGACATCAGAGTTTTCAAAAGAAGTGAATGCTTTTCGAAAGCACATCATTCCATCTGACAGCGATGAAATGAATTAAAAACGCAAAATTGTATGCTAAATAAATAGAAACAAGAAATTTTTGTTGTTACCATGGTTAACATTATTGACTTTATTTCCTTTATCATTGGACTAAATAATTTGAGTTTTTCAAAATAAACAGAAAAAGGTTCGATCTTTGTTACAAATTGAACTTTCTTTCCAATAATATCATAATTGTGATAGTTACTCGTCTCTGAAAATAGCAACTTTCAAACCAAAATATATTAGTAACCACAACTTTTTTACTAGTTTTCTCTCCGTCACTTCCTCTTCCACTTCAAGATCTTCCATACCCAAGTGCAAATTTATTTATATTTATGTACCAAACTTTGCAAATTTCATGAATTTGAGAATATTCTAAAGCTAATTACATACATACATATAAAACCCCGATATCTTTATTTTTGACACGTCCTTACCTAAGCTTATGATTTTTCTCAAACTAAGTATGTGGAATTTTGATTATGATAATAGGATGGGTTTTGTTTTCAATATTTGAAAGTTGTTTGGTTCTACTTTTCTGTGTATTCTTTGTTAAATTTTAAGCACATTTTCATAATTTTGTGTGCATCAGCTTCATACAATGCTTTAATAATAAGCTATGAAGCAATACCATCAAAAGTGTCTAGATAAAATTTAATTATTGTATTTCGCACAGATTTTACTAATTGAATAAAATCGTAAAATCAAGCTATTGAATCAGAATCATTTGAAATGTCAGATGATCCTTAGTAACTACAAGCTTCAACAACATCTTTTCAGAGTTCCGTACAAAAACAGGGGAAAAAAAAACGGAACATTTATAAGATCTATCGTGCGTCCGTTCGTCTGTCTGTCACACAAGTTTTTATCGAAAACGACGTGACGTGTTAAAGATTATGAAATATTTTTTTTTTTATTTTAATGGTGCGTTGGGCTTCATAAAAATGTTTTTTTTGTGTTGTGGGGTGTTTGAAAGGGTTACATTTAAGGATACCAAAAAAATTTAAGTAAATTGGCTATAAAGATAAAGCCCAAAATGTTCGAGAAAATATCTTTCCCCCCTGAACTTCTAGATTTCTAAAGCAAAAATTTTGACATTATCAGGGTTAGTTAGGTACACAGTAAAAAATAGTAGATTTCTTTACTATATGCCATAATCCATATTTTTTACAGAAGAGAATAGAAGAGATTTTGAGATTTTTATTTTTACGATTTTAAATTAATACCCTTATTATCGTTGTCACTTAGTGAGAGACGTCGTTACAACACAAAAATGGTATTATGATTGTCGTTTAAAGTAACATTTGCCGAAAACATGTGACTTTGGACGTATTATTATTATTGTTGTTGTATTCAGTAGACATTATGCCGGCGTAAGTCGTAGTTTATAGTGACTATTTTACTAACTTGGTTTTTATAATTAACAGATGTTAGATGTTAGCGGAAAAAAGATAAATTTCGTGGTGGCTATTAAAGTTGTTCGTTTAAAAATTAAAATCAATAAATTAAATTAAATAAGTTTTTTTTCCCTTTTTAGTGTAAAAATTCCCAAGTTTCATCTTCTGAATCACTGAACATATAATCAAATGAACTCATTTTTATTATTATTTTTTAAACACTTTCAAAAATAATAACAACACGAAATAAGTCAAACCTCACTTTTGTCTGACAATAACAAGAGGTGTGTTCGCGTACTAGCTTGAAAGTACAAACTTGTAAAAGTTTTTGCAAGTTTTTACTCGAAGTCGTTCGCGTACTCGAAAATTGAGAGAGAAATTGTTTGTCACTTTTCCCCTCCATGCAATTTATTTGATTTAGCTCGAGAAAAATCGTCGAGTAAAAACTTCGAAAGTGTCAGTTTTGACAGATCGTCGCCGGTTTTCAGTTATTTTTTAAGTTTTTAGTTTTAAAAAAATGGAAAAACCTGTTACTCCTCCTCCAGTAGAAGTAGAATGTTCTCCAAGAACATTTCAACGTATTCAAAGTTGTAAATTAAATTTGTTTATTGTACTATGTGCTAGGAAAATTTCACGTCGTTATTACAGATCCCAAATATTTGCAAGTTTTTACTCGAAGCCGCTCGCGTACTTTGTGAGTGTCACTCTCAATGTCTCTCTTTATCATATATTTTGACGTTTTTCTTGTTTTGACTTGAAAAAGTACGCGATGTTTCCTTGCGCCCGTGGTCATTTAATTCTACCATACCGTACATGTATCGAAGGCCTTAATCAATTCTGCACATTTTCGAATATCTGCCTTTCAAAAAATCTGATTTTACAATTACTTTCAACGTATTCTCAGTTCTGTTCGGTCTTCGTAAATGTATGGAAACATCAATGCCGTTTGTTGTGATGGAACCGGCAAATGCTATTTGTTGCCGTATACATAGGTATTTCGACAGCTTGAAATAATCTTCCCATTTATCTGCAGTTTCCTCTTTTCGTAATCTAACACCCAAATGTGAAAGAGTTTCGAACAAAGCATCCCTCGTATACAGTAAATGTTTGCATCCAAAGGTGAAAATTGGCACAAGTTTGAGGGATTTTATTTCACTACTGGTGAAATATTTCTGTAGCTGATAGAGAAATTCAATAAATTGCCACCAATGTGTCGTAACGTTCTTAAAATCAAATGTTTTGGCAGACGGAAATTTCTTATGCATCTGTTCAGTTTCTGCGCATTTGTCATTGGTTCTGAATAACTTTTTCAGCAATTCGTTAATCTCAGATTTACTTTTCGTTTCACCATATTCATGTCGGAAGTATCTTCGCAAACGACTATACATATGTACGGCGATATTGTTCTTCGTGATAGTTTGCAATTGCTTAGCAGCTCCTTGAACTAAGTAAGTTCAATACTTCCCTTCGTGTCGCGGAATACGGTATTCATCCCGAATACTGCAATACTCCAGATCAATTTTATCATGGTTATTCCAAGAATTATCTTTTATTTGATAAAACTCCAACAGGAAATCAGGTTCTTTGTCATATGCTGAATACAAGTTAGGGTTTTTCTGTATTTTATAATTCAGTAGGATTGATGCTTCTACCATCATAGCTGAAATTGTATTAACATCGCTTTGGATACGTTCATAGATCTCTGTATTCTTCATAAATTTATGCAAATCACATTTTACCTGTCCAATCCTCCAATTCTGTGTAAATATTATTCCATGGTGGTGGTTTTAAAATTTGCGGCAGGGGATTCTGTGTAAGTCCGTTAACTGCAAAAATACAAACAAATAAATGTAAGAATAAATTAAAAATATATTTGAAATTCTTCTTGTAAGTACAAAATTATCAACGATATTTTCATTTCGTGCTTTATTAACGTCTGCTCCTTCTTTAATTCAAAATTCAGCGATTTATACTTTATTCAATGATAGGTAGAAATATACAAAAGTAGCAGCAACCTTACGTGAAATAGGAAAAATATATCTGTGGAACTAAGGCAGAACCCGATATGTTAAATAAAATTAATTTTTTGTTTTTAATGCCAACACGCACAAACTGACGAAAAATGTCATGGCAACATCCAATATGTTTCTGATACTCCTAGAATACGTGTTAAAAAAGACAAATCCGATATCTTTATTACTCCGATCGGTGGCAAAAATCCAACACAAGTTTTTGTACATATCGGATTCTGACTTAGTACCATAAAAATAATGAAGCCGTGAGTGATTGACGTTCACGAACTTAATGATTCTGCATCGTTTCAAACGCAATTTGGAAGCACCTGCTATGTTATTTAGGGTATATGGTGACTAACAATTCAATATTTCCAAAACGAAGCCGAGTACCACCGCAAATTTTTACACGTTGGTAGAATAAAGGTAAAGATACACAGTGAGACACTTTTGGTCTCTGGAGATCAAAAAATCCGGTTTACAGAGACTAAAATGTCCAAAATGTTTACAACCCAAGAGACTTTTGTCTCTCGAGATTAAAAAATTAGGTCTCTGGTCTGGAGACCATAAGAAAAAAAGTCTCTAGAGACACGGTTATGAAGTGTATACACGAAATTTGAAGTTCTGGTTCTAGAGATTTTCTGATTTTCAAGCAAGAGATTGTTAGAATGAATTATGTCAAAAGTTTTACAAATAATAATATTTGTATGTTATGCGAAAAGTGAAAAAACTTATAAAATGAATCCTTGGCTTGCAATTTTTACGGGATAGAGGGTATCACAAGAAATTTACATCAGCACCTCCGCCACTTTCCTCATGTTCCCTGTTGCCTTCCTGTCATGCCGTGCTTCGCATGATAGGGTAGCTCCTCAGCTAGTCTTAATAATGTACAGGGTGTCCCAGACTAATATGACTATATTTTGCCAAATCCAAATGATTCCTCTCGTCCAAAAAAGTAAAAAATTATCTGGCTGGCGAGGGGAAGGGGGGGGGGGGGGGTGCAAAATGTCACCCTGTCGAGTTAAACCTGGGCTGTGGAACCGGCCATTAGGGACTGAAAATACGTCAAAACACGTCATATTATAAAAATATGGTCTAATTTTGGTATGACCTGAGCAGTTAAGAGCTAATAACTTTCTAACGGCTACAGATAGTACATAGGGTGTTGTGGGTTAAATGAAAGAGGAGACTCTGGGCTTTTGAAATTTTGAAAAAAATGTGTTTTAAAGGGGGGGGGGGGTGGTATTTAGAAAAAAACCAAAAAAAAAAATTTTTAATTTGAAGCGTCATAACTCTGGTGTGAGGAGGGTTACAGGGGTAATTGAGCAGTCGTTTGAAAGGTCATGAAGTTCTGCATACAATTCTGTCTTAAAATAAACCGTACAGAGTGTACTCTTGAATATATAGAGTGTTTAATGAAAAAAGAGAATATTTTGCTAATCACCCTGTAACTCGATAGGGTAGGTAGTTAACTTAATGACAAGTCAGGACACAGAAGAGCTTTCCGATTGTTTTACATTTCAAATGCACACTGCAAGAAAAAGAAGAAAGAAAAAAAAAATCAAACTCTCTTTAAAACTTTTACGAATAAACATAAAAAAATGTGAAAGAGCAAATTGCATGCAACGAAACAAAATTGGCAAATGATTAATTTTCGTAAATAAATGAGAAGGGTTTACTCTCATAAAATTTTCCCGTGCTTTTCTGAAAGCCGGTTTTTGCTGAAATATTGTGAGAATTATCAAATGCTTTTTATACAAAAACCAATGTTTGTTAGTGTAATTCCTATGATATTTGAACAGCACGTGCTTCTTTTACATTTGTTTTGCTCTGAAGAGATTAAGTGGGAGAAACTTATGCTGGATTCTCTGATATTTTCGAGAAAAATTAGAATTTTATTTAACAAAAATTTTACATGTCTTTCAGCCAGAGTACGGAAACGAACACTCACGTGCGCACACGACCGTGAGTAATAAATTGTGTGCGGTCAAAGCGGACATTCTCAAGAGTCGTGTGCGATTTTATTACGCATTCCAGACACACACACATGAGTGAGTAATTCAATATAAGGAAGCGCACACTAGCGTGCGCGCACGAAATTTTTCACTGCTCATTACTGATGAGTGAGCAATTCAAGGGAAGAGCGTGCACACTCGCGAATAAACATTTTAATAATATTTATCCACGTTTTCTACATTATGTAGGCTATTTCATAAATGAAATTGCACAAAAGTTGGTTATGAGCAATGAGAAATTTTGAATAACTCACTCATGAGCTCGTGCGCTAATATAATGACAACAACTCACGCACGCGCACATGAGTTTTTAAAAATGGAACGTGCGCATGAGTCGTAAATTACTCATGAGTCCTTTATGTGCGCACGCGAGTGTGCTTTTCCTTATTCTGCTTTCAGCACCTTGGCCAAAGCGAAATTTATCTTTTTCTTAAAAAATAGAGGTAGTGTGACCTGATGTACAATATTATGAATAGTTTGAAAGGATTTTGAAGGTATTCAATAAGATTTTGTCGTTCGGGCAATCCTATGTTCTCTCGTTTTTTGTGTTTAACTCGTTGTCTCATTCGCATAGTGCATAGCCAAGTTCTTTTCCCCCATTCGGTTTAGAAAACACGAAAAACTCCCAATTTTGTTCGGCTAGGTTTGAATGCTGTGAAAATGGAATGAAGGAAGGAGTTGGAAGTTATTGAAGTAGAGTAGAAAAATATGTAGAGAAAGTTCAAAAACTAGAGATTACATTATCGTCGGGCGCGGAGATGAGTTGACGTGTTCTGAGTGATTTTAAATTTAGATTTTTAAAGACGGGTTGTTACATTCTGTTGTCTATTTGCATAGCGACAAATTGCTAAGGCCTCTGTTAAATCAGGTATATTATGTCTCTGTATATAAAAAAAAGTGAATGAAATTAATCGCTTATCCATACTAAAAGCTCTATTCTATAGAAAATCGATCACGATCTCTGGTTCCGAAGAAAACTTCAGAGTTTGCACCGAGTAAGGGCGATGCACACTTACCGGCACAGCTCGAATCGGCTCAGACAGGCAAAATATTTTTATATGAAACCAAGTTAGCTAATTCACATAAACCGGCACTGGCAGATACCAGCACGTAACGGAAACTTCATTGCCGGTCGCTATCGTTGGCTAAAAACTAGACTGGCATTTGTCGGTTGTTGGTCTAGTTGCGAAATTAACATGGGATCACTTTTCTATAATTTTCTCACGATACCTGTCTTAATTGAAAGTTTCCTTTCCGTTTTATGTCGTTATGTGTGCACGAAAAATGCCGGTGCCGGTCGATGTCTGTCTGTGCAGATTTGTGCTGTGCCGGTCAGTGTACATCGACCTTAAGAAAATATTTGACCCATATTTTTTTGCTACGCGATTATTTTCAAAAAGCAATATCTCGAGAATTGACCAACCGATTTTTGCGACCTATTTATCAAATGAATCTACTAAATACTATATACGAGGGTGAATCAAATATAAACGAGACTTTTGGCCCTGAGCGCGCAATATTAAAGCGTGAAGTTTCCTGATTTCGTGAGGTATTGGGTGGGGATGTCGGGAGTGGGAGAGGCATATGAGCGACATCGCTCGCTCTCGCCAGTACCCATCGTAACGATGTCTGATCAGGAGGTTCCCTCGTCAATTGCGTAGCGTATTATTATTTTTTGCCACGGAAGGTGTAAAACCAGAAGAAATCTTGAGGAGATTAACTGCACAGTTCAAGGATGAGACGCTTTTACGAGCTAGAGTGTTTGCATGTCATAAACAATTTGTGGAGGGTCGTGATAACGTTGAAAACGAGATCCATGATCGCCGACCCCGCACGACATCACCAACGACAATATCATCCGTGAAAAACAACTTCTTGATGGTGACAGGCATCTGACCACCAATGAGATTACATCTGATGTTGCTATAAGTTATGGGAGTATGTTCTCCACAATTAGAGAGGAGCTAAGTTTTCGTAAGGCGTGCGCCAGGTGGGGTCCTCGCCTCTTGACATCTGAGCAGAAATTGCATCGTCTACATGTGTGCGAGTGTCTCCTAGCGAGATTTCAGGAAGAGGGTGACTCGTTTCTCACTCACTGTACCACTATACTCCAGAGTCGAAACAAGCCAGCAAGTAGTGGAGACTGCAAGAGGAACCTGAACCATTCAAAGTCAAGTCACGGCTGTCAGCAGGCAAGGTTTTGGCTACATTTTGTTTTTGACCAGCGTGGATTGGTGTATCTCGATTTTTTGCATGGCTGCAGGACAATTAATGCGGCCTATTACTGCCACATTTTAAGTGAGGTTATAGTAGCATATCGCCGCAAACGACGTGACCTATCGATGAAAGAAGTGAAGCTTCTTCATGGCAATGCTCGTCCCCATACAGCCATCCTGACCAGAGAAAAATTGGAGCGATTGGGCCTTGTGACTTTCACCTGTTTGGTCCTGTCAAGGAAGCCCTAGGGTGGCGAAGATTCAGCAACGATAAGGAGATTGAGGCCTTTGTGCGCAATTGGCTGGAGACACGACCGACTTTTTTCTACGAGGAGGGCATGTCAAAATTGCCTATATGCTGGGAAAAATGTGTTTCTAAATCAGGAGATTATATAGAAAAATTAACTGTTTTTTCCATTAAGTTCAAATAAAACAATTAAAATAAAAAAGTCTCGTTTATATTTGATGAATCAAATTTTTTCTACTTTTTTTTTCTACTGCTACTAAATCATTATGATTATTCATTATTCCTAAGTTATTAAATGGTACGACTGTACAAAGATTACAATATCTTGTTAGCGTACAGAAAATATACAAAGGTAATCCAATAAGAGAAGTAAAATAGTGTAAATAAGTAAGTAGGTACTACTACTAGAAGAGTAGGAAAAGAGAAAATACCAAGTAATGCCTATTAATAAAAAATCAAAGAGAAAACTTAAACTAACAAAGAAACAAAAATTAAAGATTGATATATATTTTTAACATGAATTTTCGGAATTTAATAAATTAAGAAAATCCTTGCTGGAGCTTGTATTTTGATATCTTTATGGTAGCAAATTCCACTTGCGAGGGTTGGACAAAGTAAAAACTTTCACCAAATTGTGATCTGTAGCGTGGGAAAAGTAGATTCAGGTTTCTATGAGATCGTAAAAATTGCAGTTTGGTGTAAAGATATTCAGGCCATTTATTGTAGATTAACTTGTGAAGAAAATATAGGTTGCAATGATCGAGATAAATATCTAAAGGGTGTCTTAGAATTGAATTACGATACATAGACACATGCTAATTGCGACGCAATTGGTATATAAAACGAACTGAATCATTGACAGCAAATTGGAGATTTCGACAGCAACTTGAATCCATCTTCGGAAATATATGGTTCCAAAGGTGAAGAGCGGTAAGATATATATATATGATGTTCGTACAAATTTAAGTCGCATCTCAACCGATCACAATTCCATAATTGTCGAAGGCAGCTGTATATTTAGATATACTTTGACTGAACTAGAAAGGTCCGAGAATCGAGTCTTGGCGTACAAAACTCCTATATATAAGAAAACTTTTGAAGAGATTAATAGCTGAGGAGGAAAAATTGAAGCTTGTTTGTAGCTTTAACAATAGATGGCTATGGCTTTTAAAAGAACGGTCTCAACTATGCCGTCGCCGAAAATCCGACTGCCATGGAGATAAAAGTGATTTTGTTCGACAAATCAGTTCGCTTGGTTTATATATAACCCTCTCAAAAACTTTACTAAAGAAGCACAGAAGACTAATTGGTCTGTAGTCGTTAACACCGTTAGGATTCGTTGTTTTGGGATGGGAGCAATGAGGGTATTCTCCAGGAAGTGGGAAATTGGGAAACCATATAGCAATAATTGAATATATGGGCAAGAATATGAGTAATAAACGGTGTAATTATTTTAGTAAACCTGGGGGACTGCATATCGTGACCAGCAGCTGTAGATTTGACCTTGTACAATGCTGCTAAAATCTCAGAACTATCGATGTGACGGAATGCGAATTTCAGTTGGGCGGCCCACTCGGAAAACGGCCGATTGTATTAGTAAATGCTGTTTTTGACAGTCCGAATCAATATCACATTTATGTGTACCACAACTTCTTGTTTGGCAAATCTGAATTTAGCTTAGCTTCGAAAAATGCTTTTTATGATTTACGTACTTTCAGAGTTGTCAGATTACGAATTCTCTTATAACGAGTATGAATGACAGAATCGCGAATTTTGTTGTTGTTTTTGACGAGTGGTTGGATAACCTTCCACAATTCCTATAGTTTCTTTTACCATGTTTTGTGTCATTTATTTATTTATTTATTTTTTATACTGTTTTTTTTTAATTAGTGTTTGCTGTTTTTATCTGTTAATAGTTTTACAATGTTGTTTAATCCATAAGTAGCCTTTGTTTTCTATTTTTTTAATTTTTATATCAAGCAATTGATACATTAATGTTTATAATTAGACTGCGTCCTTGAGAACGGTTCGAGACATCGGCCGAAACGTCGGGGAACAAATAAAATTCTCACAAGCTAAAGAGGTGTTTTTTCTCCTGACCATCCAGCCCGAAAATCCTAATACACGTAAATTTAAAAAAACGGCCGTTGTACTCATATCTAATTTTTTTTATAAAGACTGAAAAGGTGATCTCTTTCAGCAAGGAGAGTATGGATCTCACGTGTGATTCAAGGACAATAGAGGAACATGCAGTTTATAGAGTTGTAAAAGTAGGTTGCGAAACACCTTAATCTTGTCATCTGCATAGTTCTGGGAGAACACTTCCATCCATGGCCAATAAGTACATTTGTCATAAAGAAGCTCATAATATATGTTGTTATAATCATGATTGAAGGAGGATTTTGAATTCGTAATAGGGCTTCACCTTAAGTCATAAGACAAAAAAGAAAGTGGTGATCAAAGTTACTCGGAGGGGATAATGTAGTTGGTTATGAAATAACACCTTTTCATTATTAGTTGTAAAGAACAAGAAGTATTTTTTGAAAGCTTCATGATTTAAAAACCAAAAAATTTTGTTAATTTTTAGCAATCTGATGGTGCAACAAGTGTCTCCTTTTTCGAATTTTTTATTTTGACAACGACAGTTTGTTGATTTGGTGTTGCTGTGCCATTTTGTTACCTTAATTTCAAAGTTTGAATTTCACTCTGCGCTGTATTGTGAATAGCTTCGCTCTGGACTCAAGGCCCATTCTGCTCCACTCTGCAAAAAATCGAATATTCAAGAAATATCAATGTTATCGATGTATCGATACATCGCGTGCAATCCTTATCCAATCTAATCAAAGAAATAATTTTGCACACATTTTCCCATTTTTAGTTGCTAAGTAATATTTCAAAGCGAGCGCGTTAATAAACATTTTAAGCACAGTCAGTGCGATTCTTTTTTGTGTAAATATTACGTGTTGAGCAATATCAAGTAAATCCCAAATGAATCAAAAATTTAAAACAAAATTTAAAAACAAATTTTGAACCAAGCTGATTTCCATAAAAATTACGTTAAATGCAGTAAGTGTTCTCCTTATATTTTTAGCAAGTAATAATTTTATTAATTAGAAATTTTTAACTATAAATTTTCTTCTAGATTTCATCGTATTCATTTCTCCGGATCACTTTAAATAAAAATAAAAAACTAAATAAGTTTTTATAATAATTTGTGTTGAATAATATCGAAATAAATTGATGCTGAATCATCATTAAAACTCTTTTATTTTGATTATGCACATAGGCATATACATATATATGCTATAAAATATAATAATTTAAATATTTAAGCTTGTGGTAAAATATTCTTTTTTGATAGCAAGCAAATATTCGATCGTTTCTTTTCTCTTCTTAATTTTAGACAAAGTCAAATATATCCGAAGCCAAAAGAAAAATGCACAACTCGTCTATAAAGGCTTCATCTATAATAAAAAACTAACTCAAGCCAACGGTCATACAACATGGAGATGTTGTGATGTCTTAAAAACAAAATGTAAAGCAGTCATAATTACAAAAAGAAGTAAATTGATTGCAGTTCGAAGGCAACATGTTCATTCACCACACTGGAGTCGAATTGGCAATCGTCCTCTCTATGATGTCGAAGAGGAACTTGGCGAATATATTGAAGTGAGAAAAGAAGATCCTAAAATTGATGAAATCATTCAGGTATCGCATATTCAATTGAACAAAGACCGGTACAAGATATATGTGCCAAATACAGAGTCTCTGGTGACAGTGACAGATCGTAAAAAGTTTGAGAAAATTTTGGATGAGATTCATTAAGTTAAAAAAAAATTGTTTTTATTTAATTGTTTTATTCTTTGGTAGAGCACACATTCAAATGTTATTTGAAATGTGTGCGTTTTAAGTTGGGATATTTTAATACATACATATATATAGTAATAATTAATATAATTAATACCAAAATTTCATATTTGTATCTTTTTAAAGTCTCCCTCCCCCTACTACTGTATCTATTACACACATACATAAATCTATAAATAAGAAACAGTAAATAATTGATGAAATGTTTATGCAGTTATTTAATGCACCTCTAATTGATTTTATTGTTTATATGATGAAACAAAAACAGATATTTTCTTTTCCTCTTCAGCTGGCACTGAATTAACTTTTATCGAAAGTCCATGGTCAACACCGTGCTTAGTCATCAATGGTTTTATGTACAATCGACATAGTAAGAAGAACGGCAAGGCATACTGGAGGTGTCACAATTATTCGAAAAAGCAACAAGAATTTCGATGTAGAGCTCGATGTGTTGTGGAAAATGGAAAAATTAAGGCAATTACCGGAGGTTATCATAATCATTTACCACATACAGAGAAAATTGCGAAAATTTTACAAAGGAACAATGTTGTTAATAGACAAAGTGACAAAGAACTTATACGGCAAATTGACAAGAGTATTTAAGTTAAGTGAATTAATCTAATTTAAAAAAAAACTTTGTTTTATGTTTTCAATAAATCATTTTCAATATTTTGTCTCGTTTTTATATATATTATTGGAGCTGACTGAATGTTTTCATGGCTTGTTTTATATGATGACTAGTTTTTGTTTTTATAAAACAAACAATTTCAAATATAAATTCGATTTTTAAAATGAAAATTCTTTGTTTAGTTAGTTGTCTTTTCAAATTTCAGTGATTGATTAAGGTAGAATTAAGCGTTAATTTAATCATTCTATAATTATTTGAATTTTAGTTTAATTATGTTTAACATAATCATTATAAACTAAATTTGTTGTTTGTATGTTTTTTTCCATTGTTACATTGGAGTCGCGATAACATGACTTATTCTCAAGTTTGCATACTACATAGAAGTTTATGTTTCTGATTGTAAGACAATTATATTTTTTGTAACTTAGTTTCACTCTGAATTATAAAAAAAATTGAAAAACAACTCTGTATTTAGATGAAATGTTTGATATGTATTCATACATAATTTTCACACGTTTATATTTTGCTAAAGAAATCTACTAGTTTGGTTTACCGATTTGTTACTTAAGAGGACTGTTTTTTCCCGCCAGTTTTGGCCATTCACTCTTAAGTAATAATCACACTTACGATACTATTTAATATAGCTTTTTGGTATGGGCTATTACAAGAGCTGCTTGATAGGTTCGTGTATTTTTTTTACTTCGACATACTTTGTAAAAAAAATCGAGTTCCGAAACTCATCTGTTTCAGCGGTGATCTATCTCTTCGTCGATGCGAATTTGTTTTTCACAAAGCCATTATCGTCATAGTGTGGACGAGAATTTTTCTCTTCCTAATAATGAGCTGGTTTTCCATCAATTCAGTATAAAATTTATTCAACAATGAGTGCATAATACTTTCATCTGATCGTTTTTCGAAATTTGAGGTAGTCCATGAAGATCGTGTCATGTTCGGAGCATTTTCGCAAGGAGAAATCCATTGTTTTCACTGGAGTGTAATACTGGTATCATCAACGGCTACATAACACTGCGATTCCGTTTTTTATTCAATGGTTACATAAAATCGCAAAAACTCACTTGGCTTATATTTGAACTTTTTTAAACATTGCTTCGAAATGATCACGCGATTCGTTTTGTGGTCAACTGTGAGAAAATGCGCACCCATCTTTCCGAGACCTTCTTCATGAGAAAATCGTTATGCTGGAGTTGAAAAACACGTTTGTCTGAGATGCTTTAAATCTTACCTATTCCGTATATCTTCACTCGACGATCGTCAAACATAATATAATTGATTTTATTGATAATGTCTTTAGTTGTGATCTCATTCTGAAGTTCGTGCTTGTATGACCAAAATGAAATTCAGTGAACCGTTTATGAACCATTTGTTTCGTTACTACTTTTTAGGCTTTTCTTTTTTCTTAATGTTTTTTCCATATAAAAAGTAGTGCTTTATCAGCACTTGGAATCCAATATTTTCCATTATAGCAAAAAACCTGTAAACTTATTCATTTATTCACGAACGCTGTAAAAAAATTCAGTTTGACATATCTAATTGGAATCTTGTGTGTATACCTAAATAAGTTGGTAAATGTCAAAAATGCGTTTTAGGCGCAATTTTTATCACTGACGTATCAAACGACCCTGGGTATATGTATATCGGCCACGAGCTTGTTTATTATAAGTGTGTTTGAAGAAAAATTTAGATTATTAACATAAGAACTAAGTGAATAAAAATTATCTATATATTTAAATCTTAGGAAATATATCTCCCAGTAAACGTAGGATTTGTGTTATCGTTGTTTGAGCATGCCTTTATAAATATTTTCAGACGTTAGGCTTCGTAGATTTTTGTATAACAGTGCTATATTCCTTTTGCATAAGGGTTACCACATCTGATGATGATCCCCCAAAAGCCACAAATTTCGACAATAGGTTAGTTAACATCTTGGTATATGGGTTGTGTCAATGGGGTAACATTTGGCGGGATGTATATAATCACAATTTTACTATCATAAGAAATAAGATCGCTTTCAGGCGGATGGGATGGATGGGAGATGGGATATTATTGAAATAAATTTTTGGAAACTGACCTTACTGCATTTTTAAAATTCCTTATATTTGAATATTTTTCAATCAAGGAAAGTTTTAACATACTACGTATCGATTGTGCAGGGCATAACAATTGCTTGCTCTACGGCTATTTTCCTACTGTATTTTCATAGTTGCCCACAAAAGTTTGTTGTAAAGGCTTCCAATAAATAGCAGATTCATCCGCATTATAAAGTTGATTTTTTATTAATTTAAGCTCTTGTATTTTATTTTGTATTTTTTGTTTAAAGGACACAACATGTTCTAGTTGTCATTCTCAAATCATGCAGTGCAAGTCTTTCTTTTTTTAAACTGATTGGAACTGACACTAATACAATACAATATTGTTTATTGTGGCTCTAGCACCTTTTTATACTTTAGAAATTGCTTTTTCTTTGTTTGTTTGTTAAGCCTGTACTGTACAGAATCAATGTCTGAAATTTCGAGGTATAGAACTATAGATCTTACTACTTTGTCGCATTAAAGTACGGTTCTATGTAAATATTTTGCCTGGATTTTAGCATAGCAGTAGTGGAATCTCATACATGGGAATGATTGACTTAAAAAAAAGGTAATCAAAAGCTGATATGTGGGATTTAGAAGTACTTATAAGCACTAATTCAATTTATTGATGAACTTAAAAATAAAAATCACGGCTTAATGACTGTAATTTAATTTTTTTGGGAAAAAACAAGACCATTACTGACTGTCCCTACTCCTAAATTTCTATTAAAATGCATTTAAATAATTTACAAGAGCTGAAGTACTTTGCGTTATGGCGGTATTGGTACTTTGGTACTTATCGGCTTTTTAAGCTTATATGGGACTTATTAGTACCAGTACCGGGACTTGTACTTAAAACAATTTTAAGTCCACACCCTGGTACTGGTATTAGTCTGCTTTTTAGTGATATGAGATGGAAAATATTCCTTTCAGTACTTTTTATGAATGCACTGTTTAAATAGTATCTAGATCGGAACAATGGCGATCTTAAATTGTAAATAAATGTAAATCTCTTAAGTTCTGATTAATTTCAAAATCGCAAAAGTCATGCGCCTTATCGGTGATGAAACCTTTAAGGTAGTTAACAAATTCTTGTGGTAAAGTGGTAGAACTATAAAATTAATTTGATTAAATCTTGATACCAACAAAGCAAAAATGTTTATAATTTGTCAAGTATGTATATTTGCTAATTTAATTAATTTCGACATGTTTCATAAGTTCAATAGTTGGAAGGTTAAGCAGGAGATATTCGTACGCAGGTTTTGAGTCTTAATTACAGTCGAAAATGTATCAAATAAAATTTGAAAAAAAATGTCTCCATTTTGTAAATATCCTTTAAAAAAATTATTTTGAAAATTTCATCTGGAAAATTACAATCTAATGATTGGTAGTAAATTTTTTCCGCCCACAGGGTTTTGGTTTCAATATGTTCAAAATCTGATCCATAGTCTGATTACTCCTCGTAACTGCAAATAATTTATGAATTCTTGTTATAGATTTAATAGCGTACATTAATTTTGTTATTGTACTAAGGTATCGATTTTACTGCTAAAATGTACATATGTATGTATTTTCGTGCAAGGGTTTTAAAATTAGAGTAATTTCTAATAAGTGGGATTTTTCTTTCTCTCAAAGCGTTCATTACTGGACGCATTGACATTATAGGGAAAGGAAAGTGCAAAATGCAAAACAAAGTCTAGTCATAAGTATTCATTTTATAAGGCATACAATATTTTTAATAATATATATATAATAGAGGGTACATTTTGTCGAGACACTACAATGGTTTTCACGTATGTGAAAATGTTTCATATGCAATAATCTTTGCTAATATACTCGTGTATTGTACGTGTTTAGAAAAACAATTTTTTATTTTTATATCTTGCATCGAATTTTTGTATCAATTTATTCATAAAGCTATCCAATTTATGGACCTGTCGGTTGATTATCATCATCCGCTTGAAAACCGCATGCAGATTCAACGAAACTGATAAGAAACTGATTATGTGTGTATTGAGATACTGTCTTCCGGAACAATAAGATCAAATACAAATGTTTAATTGAAAAGTGCTTATTCGCACATATAAAAATTTTGAAATGCTGAGGAAAAATATTTTATTAATGATATCATAATTATCTACCGTCAGAATAAAACTGTATGTAAATAAAATTAAAATAAAATGTTGAAAAAAAAAAAAGAAAGTTAATAACCTGAGAGCAGCATTACGAAATGAATTCAAAATAATTAATAAATATAAAAGATCGGTAGTCTCCACTGCAGAGACTTATCAACCTATTTTGTTGTAGGTTTAAGTTAGCATGGTTACTGGTCGATTTTCTTTTTGCTAACCACATATATGCGAATATTTGCAATATTTTCAAGGAAGATAATCTTACACCCAATGAAACAAACGTAATACAATTTTTGTTTTCTGAATAAGACCATTGACTATACCCTAGACACATAGCACGATCTAATGAATCTTTAGTACTAATTATTCATTAAAATGTCGTGTGTATTTTTTTTCTTCATTAGAGCTTTAATGAGAAAAAATGTGCTAGAATTGAATGCATTTTGGCATATAGTATAAATCTGGAGTTCCGCTGTGCATCTGTCCATTTGAAAAATAAGAAGAGGAAATGCAAAGTACAAACTATATTATCAAAATACTTTTCAATATTATTATTTTTTTTCATTTCCAAATCGTTAAATTGAAAAATAAAATAAAAAAAAACTAAGTTTATCAATATGGTCTAATAAGTCGTTAGTAATTATTCATTAAGAGTGCTGTGTGTCTAAATCATTAGACTTGACTTAGGCTTGACGTAGATACGGTGGAGATTGTAAGTTCTTTACAATGGGTGTAGTGTCCTTGGTTGAAAACCGTAATAAAAATAGTCGTTGAATATGTATTCTTTGGATGATACAAGGAGCTCACGTTCAATATAAAATGACAAGAAAAATTTGTATCACTCTTAATAATTTTTTTTTAAATATTTTGAAAACAATATTCTTAAAATAGCTCACAGTTGACTGTAATAGGGCACTAAAATCTGCCGTTGTGATTGAATAACCCGAAATAACCATAATTTGCAGATTTTGTTTAGCTCGATCATGCGTACATTTATATAATATTCGTCTAACAGATAACCGTTCGACGGAATCGACAGGGGTGCTTAAAAGACGTTTTTTTCCAGTAAATGACCAGCAATATATTCGTTTCGTTTCACTTTTATTTTTTCTTTATTTCTAGTATGTTTTCAACTTAACTTCTAAAAATTACAATTACTTTAATTAGAAAAATCTACCATAACTGGAATTAAATATAAAAGTGAAAAAATAAAACAATACTCATGTCAGCTTTGATCGAATCTGTTGCCATATTTAGATATTCTAAATTTCCATTAGATTATGATCATTCTAAATCACCTTGGGTGAAATCTACAATTTTCAGGAATTGGTTTCAGAATTAGCATATCGCTGTTTATTTATTGTCTTTGTAATAATAACTATATACAGTAGTTAGTTAGCTCTTTGCGACTGCAGTCAAGAGCTGCATAAGGTTTTGAAACAGCTAGAAATGATATTCTTATCGCCAAATAATATTGCGAGGATGATTGGACTATCATTATAAGTAAAAGTTCACCTTAATTTTAAATGGGTGCCTTACGGGACTTGCGATGCGGGTTATGTCACGAAAGATTTTAGTGGTTGCAGTGACAAGATGAGAGGTGGATTCTCTGTCTCGCGTAATGTATTCAGTACATTTTGTGCAGTTGAAGCTTCCATCGGTTCAAATGAATCCAGTTATTAATTACTCCCAATAGATGAAAAGTTCTCTAATAGATACTTGTATAAAGTCCTTTTTTCAAATCCCATTTATTTATAATGTTAAGCAAGCCAAGAGTAATTCAATGCTACATTGCATCACATAGAATCGTAGTGATTTTTATTTAGAGCACACCTTTCACTATGGAAAATGTAGAGATATATACGTTTCCCTTACTTTCATTCTTTTTGAAAAATATCCAAGATACCACTTGATTGACGAACTGTTGTAATCCATGTAGGTATGCTCAAAAAGCAAATTTTCTTCTAAGGAAATTAGAAATTGTCTGAATAATATCTTACTTCTTCTGAAATCAACATAGGATACTATTTTGACCGGACAACAGCAATTATCTTGGGTCGATAATATGTTTTCTTCTCCAATTTAGTATTGGTATAAAAACAGCTAATTGATATACTATATATATGTATGTAGTCAACTCCACTTATTTGATTGATAGAACGGTCATTACAGGGTAAAATGTAGTAATTTTAGCCATGAGTGGGGAAATTACGAAAATTGTAGATAAATTTTCGTAACAGGTGTATAACAATATATATATATATATATATATGTAGCATTGCGCATAGTTTATTAATTCAGAAAGGTAATTGGAGGTAACAAGTTTATCAAAGCACATTCATTTAGAAACATTTTCCAATTTTGCTGTTGACATTTAGCCTGTGGTCTTTAAATCGATTTCTCAAACCGATTATCTTTCGCAGCGAATTTTTTGATGCAGTGAAATAAAGTTAGGAATTAATCTCAATTGACCTAATTTCCATTTTGGCATTGACTTGATAATGATATAAATGTCACTAGTCAAATTGAAAAATCGCACAATGGGAACATTATATTGTACTTTCCTAACTTTGGAAAATTGTTTAAGGTTCAGTTCAGTTCTTTTGAAAAAACAAGAATTTTGATAGAATTATCCTTTTCAAAATAGAGAGATTTTTGGGTTTACTTAGTGGTTGGTAATATTCATAAAGGAACATAATTTTTAAATTTGACAATTAATATTTTAAAGAAGTATATTTTATTCGGGGAATAAAATAAGTCCCCACGATCTGTTACGGTCTCTTAAAACCATTTTATGGCTGAATTATACACGGGCATTAGGTATACTTCTTGTGTTACTTAGTGTCTGAATTTAATTTAGACACACTTATAATAATAATAATAATATACATACATATATTGCTAGTCGAATTCAATTTACAATGATCAAATTATATAAGTAAACAACTAAAAAGATAAATTAAGTTATTTAGTAATGTTATAGCTTATATATGATTAATTTAAATGAACTCATTGCTTATAAACTACTAAATATCAAGATTGACGATTCTAATAACAAAAAGAAATCAAAAAGACATCTATCATCAGATCGGAAATAATCTTATGAGTAATGTTATGCTGGCAGACCTTTGTAAACCTAACCTTCAGACAATTCTATTTTATTTATTTTTGTTATACATTATATTAATTAGCGGTGTGCAATCTTTTAGATTTTCTGCATTTATAATAAGTTGAATAATAAACGAATAATTCTGGGAGATTATTGTATGCCATAACAAATATTCATCCAATGGTAATTTTAATTTTTTTTTGCATTTACTACATATTATATTTTGTAGTTTTAGATGTTTGTTGTTGTTGTTTTCAATATGCATGTGTATATGGGTAACATATAGAGGCTTTGCAGAAAAAAAAATCGCTTCGAGGTATCTCTTGTAATGCGAACGTAAACTCTTTTGGATTAGAAAAGTATGTTGCAGGTGGGGCCATAATGGAACTGATGGATGTAATGAAGTAATATTATTTCGGATTTTTTTTACTTTAATTTTTCTAGTTAACTCTCTGTAATGAAGTAGACAGTTCCCCGCCTGTCAGAAGAGGAGGGGAGTTTCAAATTCTTAATAATCATCCAAAAGAAATTACGATATTATGATTTTTATCCCAATCAATACATTATTAGATTTGAATCACTTCTGATGTGGGAAACAATACTTTCGAGTCCATTTCCTTTTGAAGTTTTGCATTTTTTCCTAACGACGGCATCAAAATAAAGCAACATGTAATTTGTTCGTATGAATGATCAGTGATAGTTGCTCAGGGATTATTTCCCCAGATGTGTAATTTGTACCTATTTCACTAGATTTCGCTAAGTTTTGTAATTTTGTAGGCTCGTAGTTGATATAGAGAAAGTAAATTTGTTTTTCAACACATTATATAAAAACTAATCATCGTGGGGTGTAAAAAGTTAAAAAATATGCAATTTGAATCGGAGACATTTTTAATGTCTTTTCCAGCGAAATGTAAAATTTAGTTATAGTACTAGCCAACGCTCAGATTTGGCGGGAGTGAGAAAGTGGATAAAATCTAATGGGAAGCAAACTAATATTACTGGGGTCATTTTGCAGGTCATAATTTTTCCATCACATTTCTGTCGTAAGCTATTTTTACGAACGACGCCCCTTTTGGTCCAACATTAGCTCTGTTCGCGTACGCATTTTTGAAACCAGTGCGTTATAATGTATTTGTACACACATCATGCACATGCATCACACATTTTCCATTTCGTGCAAAGAAATTATATGAATTTTGCATGAATTTTGAATTTGAGTTTTTGGCTACTGCATCATTTTTGACATTTTTGAAAATTGACAGCTATACTTACTTTTTTCTTAAAAGTTTGTACAAAAAAAGAGTGAAATAAATGATAAATAAATACAGCCTTTGAAAACTAAATGTATTGAGCTTGCTTATGTAAATAGTCCTAATTTTCAAAAATTCGATAAATTTTGATTTATAATAGCCGCTTGGTGCTGCCACATTTGGGAATAAATAAAGCACGTGCTACATTGTTTTTTTGGCTTACATCAGTTTCTCTTCACTAAAATCTAAATCAGATTACGGGCCATAACTATGTATAAACGAAACTCAATTCTCAAATATCATTCCACACTTTTACTTCCTGTTTTGAAAGTAGTTGCAGGAAAAATGTTCACTTTTCTATACTTTTTAGTTATTTTCCTAATACGCGAGTAAGTTTTTACCCAGAAAGTTTTTGGACTGGCTAGAAGTACGCGACCAGATATATTAATGTATTAAAATAAAAGAAACTTCACGAAACTTACTTGCTATGCGCCAATTTCATTATAATTTGTTTATTTTAAGGGGGGATACTAAACTGGTATCATATATGTAAATGTTATATAAAATTCTTGCTTAAATCAGTTGGTAAACTTTTATTATGTTCTCTCACCTTCTCATTCGATTATTGCCAGGATTAATTTTTGCTTAATACGATCGATGTCCATTTAAAATTTTCTTATTTTTGATATAGTGTTTCAGCTCGTGATAATTAATGAATGCACAAAATGGTTTTAATAAGTTATTTTATAAAGTTCAGTCTACGAAATCTGCATATTAAAATCATCAAATCATAAAATAATTATAGTAATAATAATACCAAAGTAAGAGAACAAAATACTAGAAACATTTGTAAAATAAGATACATTAATTGAAATCGCAAAACATAAAGAATTAAAAAACTGTCAAAGTTGCAGTTGTGTAACGTTTATTTTTCACACTCAAAATACAAGTTTTCATATAAATAGCCATTTTCCTTAGGCATAGTTTTCACAAGCGAAGTTGATGTTCCAAGTAACTTCGTTTTCAGCCTCCTCAACCTCTATTAACATACCCTGCACAGTCTACTTGCGACATATTAACTTTTTAGCGAAATAAAACGTGGAAAATAGTCAAGTTGAGTATATATTCTACAATTGATACACTTTTTGGTTTAATTAGTCATTAATATCAGCTGATGTACAAATACTTTAAATAGGAAAAAATTATATCTCTCTTTGCAAGAAATCTTAAACGCATCTTTAAATTCAGCTTGACGGGGATGGCATTTTTCCTCCATGAATCTGATTTTTGGATCCCATTTCTAATATATTGTCATGTAATCAATGAAATTGAGTTACAGCCTAAGCCGTAGGTGATTTTTAAACAAATCTTCATCCTTTGTACGTAATTCTCTCAAAAGATTCTTCGAAGTACCTAATTTGTCTTTTCTTCTCATCCATTCTCGTTACCTACACTTTTTTTTTTTCTTAGATTTTTTATTTCCGAAATTGCTCTTAATTTAATGGCCTTTTCAATATTAACTTTTTTGGTTGAAACCAAATCTGTTGACATTTCACATCAGCTGATATTATAAATTATTACTTAGTTAAAACAAATGCACCAATTGTAGAAAATGTACTCAACTTGAACTATTTCTCAGGTTCTACTTCGCTAAAAAGTTGAAGTATGTGGCAAGCATCTCTGTGCTACCGCAGGTAGAGTGACTGCTTGATACCTACAATGTCAAGAACCGAAGAAGGGCTAAAAACGAGGTTACTTTAGTCAGTAATTACGCTGAAAGCTATACTTTATCTTTCACTACCTTCAAATAAACTTTACAAGAAGACATCTTTATTAAATGCTACCCCGTCCCACTCATTGCCCGTCGGCCTAAAGAAGCTCTGAGGTGCTGTTGGGTGCGTTGCATATAATAATATAAAGTCAATAACGAAATACTTCAATACTACATATAATACGTATACTTTAATACCTTGCCAATTTATTACATATTTTCTTTAATAATTTTACATTTTGAAAGAACCATTGCAATCGATGAGAGTAAACAAAGTGTGTACGTCTCTTTGTTACATAACTCTTTAATATTTTACTCACATATTTAATTTTTTTTAGGAAACTGGATAGAAAAAATTCATCGACTTGTCAACAATCTGTGATATTGAAATTTAGCATTGGACTCGTTCCATCCGAAAATCAATAAAGACAAAATAGATGTTTTCTTTGAAAAGTGGCGGCAGTCAAAAATGAAGTCAACTATTATAATAACGAGCTCAGGATAGACAGAGTATCAATGATGATGAGAGAGGCAATAACATTTCAAATTTTTGCCATGTTTCGTAATTTGATGTGAGTAAGTAAAATGAGTATTTTTTTTTGTTTTTGTAAAAAAATAAATAAAAATAAATTTAAAAGTGAGCCATTCACTGTTCTTCTTAATTATGTTAAACCTTAACTAAACTACATGTATTATACTTATATTATTGAGGTAATATGTACATGTGCATGTGAGAAGATACGTCATTTTCACGGTCAGTCAGGGTTTTAGGCAAAAGCGTATCTAGGTTAAGAATTTGGGGGAGCAACAGAAATTTTGTCCATCTACTGAATAGAAAATTTTTGGAAGGAAAAGCACAAAAGTGAAAATGTGGTTACAAAATTAATTCTATTTCTGTTTTCGGAAATGTCGTCTATGTCATAGCTATGTAGTGCATACAAATCAATGAAAAATTTTCATTAATGTTCCTAAGAAAAAAGTTCTATGTTCATAAAAATGAGTAGCGAAACGAATCAATCCAACTTTTCTTTGGGGTGCTGCTGGACACTAAGCTCATAAAATTTCTGAAGAAGAATGTTCAAGAAAATTCGCAGGAAAAAAGTTATTTTAGCCCGACTATATGAGTCACATCTTTCCGATGTGGATTTCTTTTCCATGAAGTGGATGCAATTTTTAGGCGAGGCAAACTAAATACGCTCAAAATTTCACTGTTTGCGACTTAATCAATTATTATTTCAAAGCCGGTAGGTATTACATATGCATACAAAAATTGTGCAACATCACAAAGCCGTTCTGCGGCAAAAATACTGTTTAAATTATGACAAAATATATATGCGTTGTTTTTAGAATTATACAATGTAGGTACATATTGCAAATAAACTGCTTCACATGAAATTCAGAGACTCAGTATATTAATGATTAAATTTGTACAATCTGAATTTTGTTGTTAGGAAGGCGCCATATTTTGATGATTTGATCCAGGGGGAGCGATCGCTCCCGCTGCTCCCTCCTAGATACGCTTCTGGTTTTAGATCTGTTTATTTACATATTATGGATAATGTTTATAATCCTAAACATATGTAAAATACAAATTGATAGGTTGGTAAAAATAATTTGTTTCGGTTAGGAGGTCAGTGTGCGTAGTATTTACATAATTGCTCACTGCGAGAAAGTATGTTGTCTTTTAATAAAACACTTTATAACTACACGTTTTTATACTCTTAAATTTCTTGGATTTTTTATTTAAGGTCAGTTAATTAATGTTCTTACATGTTAAATTTACTTGGACTATTCTTAGCTACAGCCACTCTCAACTTCCATTCACAAAATTGAATTTCATTAAATTGTTTCAAGATATCGCTGGTAAGACATAATACAAAGCTTACAACTTTAGCAGTGCTGCCGACCATGATCCAATAGGTGTGGATGTATGTAGTAGAAACTGTAGCATCCTTAGGAATGCTTGAGATGATATAATTGAAAGTTTCATATCTTTCAAAGTTCTCCCAATTGCAAGAAACCGAAGGGTAGCTGTTAAGCTTTCATAAGGAGTTATTGCTTGTACATGACTGTATCTTGCTTTGTACTCAATGGTACAACAGCAGTTAACAACTTTTCATACATCGTAGCATCTGTTTGAAGATAATTTGATCAATCTCAGGGATGAATTCGACTAATTACATATGAATACTTCTGACTCTTTTTAACCAGTATTTTCTCCAATGTTATCGTTTTTTCTGAAGACATAATAAATGATGCTGCAAACAATAAATCATCTGAAACTGACATTTCGTATTTTTCATCAATTAAAAATACTTAAAATAATATTAGGTATTTATTACACAATTACTGTTCAACAAACGTATTGACGCATTATTTTAACGAATCAATCGAATTCAACCAAAGTTTGCATAGAAATCGTTGCGTGTGGAGGCTAAAGTTAATCCGATTTTGTCTACACTTTGGCTATATGCCAAGTCGTACGATTTGCATGAACGTGTGTTCCGGCCTTAGGCATCAATTTACCCGTTAAAAATAGACTCTAAATTGCAACCTCGCAACTTAGTTCTGATATTTCAACCCCCCGATACTTTATAGTCTTTCAAGACTTCCCTCGCCAAAAAGCGCTCTTTTTGGATATGCTCTTAACAGTATAGAGTTGGAAAATGTAGCAGAAAGCGCACAGAAGTCAAGTTTTTTCTTCCACACTTTCCAACTCTTTGTGCTGTTGAGAGCAGATTCAAAGAGTATTGATTTTAAATTTTGCCGCTTAAGACAGACTCACTCCTGCTTTTCGAACATCATTGATATCTTTTCCATGATCCATTTCACAAAAATTCTTTTTTATATTTTATAAGATCAATGATATCTGTACATTAGGGTGGCCCAAAAAACAGGAAAAGTGTCGAACTGTTGAATGCTCATTTAGAATTTGTTAGCTAACGTATTTTTAAGCTTCTATGCAAAATTTGAATGAAATTCAGTAATGTTTAGAGGTCGCTCAAATCAAAAATAGTGATTCGTTGGCTGTTTGAGCTTTTGAGAAAACTGTTTCAACATTTTCTTTGATAACTTTTTAATTTTACAATATTTTTCTTGATTCTTTTTTTTAAATTTAATTAATTGTGAAATTATTGCAGTGAAAGTCGTTTTAGAAAATTAAATATTTGTAATGTTTTATAAATTTTTTTAAAACGAAAATTCGGACTCGTAACTCAAATTTTGCAAGTTTTTTGTAAAGAAATGTGGCGCGCGGGTATACTTTTTCTACTATAACGTAATCTACAATTGATTATTTTTCTAGCGACTGTAATAACTTTCGTTCCTATGAATTTTACATAGTCGTGACAAGTGTGGTGAGGTGATAACCATAATAAGGGTGAAACACAAAAGAATGGACTGAGCCATCTTATCTAATTTCTATAGTCAAAAATGGTACAAATTTTGGTTAAAATTTTGTTTTTCTTCTTTAAGCTCAAAATGTACGTCGAATTAAACTGTAACCAATTTTGGAAACAGTACGGTTGTATTGAATGGAATGCATTGTCATTGACATAAAAATTCAGTCAAATATATTCCTTATATACGTACCATTTTTGAAGCGCAAGCTCAGTCCATTCTTATGTAAGTGGGGTGAAAGTAGTGAGTTTAAATATAGGATATTAGATCTAGATTTGTCTTAAAGCCCTGAATCGATTTCTTGAAGTATTAAACATACAAATACCATGTAGGGTCAAGCAGATACAAAATATGATACAGATAATTACCGTCTAGCATCCTTATGAAGTGCACTGTTGACTTAAGTGGAGTGATGAGCAGGGCAGGCTAGGGGCATAATAACGAATTGTGTTTAATACATGAAATAACATATTTTTTTATCAAAAGGTATTATTATTGATTTACGACCATAATGAGCCTTGCAAGAATATAGTTTTTACAATAAAATTATACATTCTAAAATGAGGAACACTTCGAATTCGAAAAATGCAAACTGATATTTTACCTTTAAAACAATTCCTGGATTTCGGAAGATGACATTTCAAAATTCCTTTCGTATTCATAGAACTCAAAAAAATATTGTTTTTACAAAATACCGATTTCTAAAAATTGAAAAATTCACAGTTTGCGAAATACTAAACACACTAATTGTTGGAGTCCTTTTCCTTGACAATGAATTTTCTTCTAATGTAAAATTATGTCGACTGAATCCGTTCTTCGTTGAGCCAGAATGTGAAAATCGAAAAATGATTATGCCCCGTGAAAAGCTCGTCATTATGCTCCACCACACATTAGTCTTTTTCCGACAAGTTATGCAAAATTTATTGAAAACTAATATGAAAGCTATCATAGATAAACTGCACACCATAAATATACTAAACTTACTCACCATTCAAATCAAAACGCCTAAAATATTCCCTCAAACACAGTCTTTGGCAAAGCTTAAACTTTTATGTGTTCTAATTGCAAAATTCGTCTGCTCTTTTCGTAGAACAAACAGACAAATGTGAAAGAAAAAAAAATGACCATATGTTAGCAATACTTAATCCTGCATTCTGGATATCATAGCGCGAGTTTAGAATAATGCTGATTACAGATAATATTCATTCGTTACGCTATGTCTTGGACTCATTTTAACAAAACTAATTATAAAATATTACTTTTTTACATGATCCATGAATTTTTTTTATTTATTTGAAAGTTTCTATTAATTTAGCCACATCTGTATCTGCTTACATTTTTACTATTTACACTATGCATGTAGTAGAGAAAAGAAACACGCTAACTGATACTTACCAAGCTATACTTAAAGAGACATCAAACTAGCAGGAAAAGTGATCATTCTACGTATAATCGCGGGGCGATAGCTATCATAGCTTCATTTGGTTGATTTTTAATATAGTCTGTCATTGGATAGTTACATTCATTTAACAATGAAATGAATAGAAGTAGAGCCTCCTTTTTTCACAAATGTAGACCTCAATTTTAGCTCAGTAAATGCAACAATAATGTGATTTTTAATCGCCCCCAGTGTGATTGCTATTTCATGTTTTCAGCGTGTTCTACCCTTCCTCTAGTGTGCCTTGAGAGCTAATTACTAAATAGTAATAACATTTAAAACAATTTAAACTATTTTCTCTTAGATCGTCTTTTTTGGTATGCCATAATAGTTATATGCATAAGCGCCTAGTAAGTACCTACTTCAGATGCAATAAGTGGAAATGTAAAAATATGATTGTACTGAAAAAACAAAACATCTGAATAAGAAATTTTAGTTTATTTCTGCTAATAATTTAAAAATTTGCACGAAATTACAGCATCGATTTTTTTTTTATTACATTTAACTATGAAAAGCATATACGTGGTTTGATAAAATAATACGCTAAATTTTCGTGTTTATCAAAAATCTCTATTTATTCATCAATATTAATTTTGGCTCCTTCAAACTAGTCTCCTTCACATACATATATGTAATACAACATTGAGCAATCTAAGCAATTATTGGTCCATGTAGTACATGTAAACAATTAAGTTAATCAATTACTCACTGCCTAGTCTAGCAATTTCTATGTTTATAAATTGCAGCATTATATTATAATAAAGATATTCAAGATAGGATTAAATTAAGGTTGATTCTGGTAATTCATCATTTGCTAAAGAGGAGATTTGTACAAGGACGATTGGGCCACAACATATCTGTACACCCAAGTTTTTCTGGCTGCTGTATCATGCAGGACTGGAATAGATTAAATAAGTAGTAGCGTCAGCAAAAATTTAGTAATCCATTTAGATTTTTTTTAAAAATATACTTTGCTTTTACTGCATATTAATGTAAACATTGAACATAATTTTGTACATCAGTTCTTGATACCAAAACGCATTATAAATTGTCACACGACTCATAAAGACTGGATGTTTTGTCTTCTCTCTTCGAGTCGTTGGTGATAAATTGCGGGTAAATACGAATCCTTCGGCCCTATTTCATTTCAGGCTGCAAATATCTTTCCATATTTGCGATGGAAAAGCATTTTACAATATTTCAGGTCTTCTCTACTTAATAACAGTTTTAATATCTTAAGGCTTCCTCCGGACTTATTGAGTGTGCGTGCTTGTTCGTTTGGGGTGATATAAGTTAAGTTTTGTTTGTTGGCAGGTATTCAATACCATCACTTATTTTTTTTAAAGATAGTTGAGGTGTTTTAGTACATTCGCCGCGTTTGTTTAAATGCCAATCTATTCAAACTCGGAATCAAATATATATTTCACAAATTCAGTAAATGGCCAGAAGCTTATGCAAGCAATCCTTAATCAAGAGGCAGCTACGGCTGCGGAGCAAATAAAAAATTGAGTCTGTAGGTTTTGGTGTGCCTCATGCACTTCAATCGGACCAAGGGCGGAAATTGCTCGGTATGAGCTATTATTTAATTAGAGAAACGTTTTTTTCTTGTTTGGCCGAATAAAGCGAACATTGCGGAGTCTAACAAAAACTATAATGGAGTTGTTATGGGAAAAAGTCCTGCTTATGTTTACAGTTATTTATTTACTCGTTAATACAAGATTTATTTGTTTTTCACACATTTACATTTTCAAATATGAAAGAGGGCACTATACATGCGTCGATTGGGTTTCATAGAAATCTTTTCTTCTTACCGAAAATGATTAAAATCAATTTAAATGATGTGAATATTGTAAATTAGGCTTTGTTGTTGTATTCTTAGTTTTAGTTGTTTTTCTGTTGTAATTCATGACAAAAGTTATTTCTTTTAGATAAATATACGCTTCCATCAAATCAAGTTTATTTCATACGTAGCCGTTGGGGAAGAAAGCTATTGGTATTATGTGATTATACCTTCACATCAAATAAACGAATATACGCTACAAATACAACATATTGGCGCTGTACCTTTTCTAGCTCAAGAAAAGAGAAGCCATGCCGAGCACGATGTACAACTAGACACGGTACACTTATTAATTTTATCGGACGCCATAATCATCCAGCACAGACACATAATCTTCTGGGAAAAGATTTTATTGCTCATTATTGCATTCAAGATCCGTAAAGTAAATTATGAAAACTGTTGTTTACAATGTCGTCCTAACTGTGCTTAGAAATAGTATGCCATTATATCGCTTAGATATTATGTGTATTTTAAATAAAAGACTGTGTCTTTTATATGAATGAAAAGATGAACTGTACAATTAATTTTAAATGTTTTTAAAATATAAAAAATCTTTGTATTAATCAATGCAAGACATTTTATTCCAATGTTAGGATATATGTAGATACTATTGGGAGCATCATATAATCTACAAAAACCAAAATTACCAAATATTGAAAAATCTAAATTGTCAAATATAAAATCTCCAAGTGCAGGTGGACTATTAGAGGTCCAGTCAGTATGTCATTTGACTTTGCAAATGCTTCGATGTCAGCTATCTTTAGAGGGCTTGTTGGGGGACGACGAACGCGATCAACCGAAATTCCTGACAACTCGCCAGTACACATTTCAATAGCTCCCCAACAAACCCTCTAAAGATTGCTGACATCGAAACGTTTGCTAAAAAGTCAATATAGGGAATATCCGCATACTGACTATAAGGTCAAACTTAATTTGACTCTTCAAAATTAGACGAATGTGTAGCCGCCTCTTGTTTTTCTTCTTTCACGTAGATAGCTAAAGCATAGCACAATTATGAAACTCCTACTCTAATCCCCGGTTTCATAGTCCAAGCTTAAGCCACAGTATGGCACAACAAACTGGCAAATAAAAATAGTTGTTCCTCTTTCCGCTTTGTTTTTATCCATAATGGCAATTTTGCTTTGAAAAAATTCACAATAACCGCAGTACTGACAACTTAGTTTACAGAGTACTGTGAAACGGAGTAGGCTCGGGGCTCGGGGTTTAAGCCACATACATGGCTTTGCTGAGCTGTGGCTTAAGCCTACTGTTATTTAGAGCTACACGAATTAAATATTGTAATATGGATTTCTTTTTCGTGTGAATTACTTTTATTTAAGAATTTGAATTTTTTCTTAAAACTTTTAATAAATTTCTCGATATCGGAAACTTTATGTGTATGAAATAATTCCCCAATCTCGAAATAATTATAATAAAATATCCCGAAAATTTGGAAGTTATTACATTATTCCTTGAAGCTACTTTTAGCTAGGTACTTGTTTGGCTTGTGTAAATAACTCCATAAGATTTATTGTGTGTATAAGCATTTAGCAAGCGTGAAACCTTAGAACATAACTAAAGGAAGCCAAAAAAATTCCGGCATTTCTCACTACGTGGTAGGATTGTGGTTATGTATCTTATGCTCATGGAAGTAGTAAATCTAAAATATTTTGGAAAGGGAGTTTGGCGTAATTATTTCAAATAAAAAAAAAAGTGAACTCCCACTGAAACGTTAAAAACTAATTGACATTAGCAACCTAAGCTAAGGTAAAACTTTCTTGCCTTTCCACCCCTTCGCCTAAAGGTCGATGCACACTTACCGGCATCGACCGGTACCGGCATTTTTCATGCACATATAACGACATAAAATGGAAAGGAAACTTTCAATTAAGGCAGGTATCGCGAAAAAGTTATAGAAAAGTGATCCCATGTTAACTTCGCAACTAGACCAGCAACCGACAAATGCCGCTCTAGTTTCTAGCCACCGATAGCGACCGGCAATGAAGTTTCCTTTACGTTGCTCTATGTTTTAGCCATTTATTATTTTGTTGTTTACTTAAATATATGTATATATCTGAAGTTAATTTACTAGTAAATGGTTATCGATATTATTAAAGATTTATTTCACAAATTCTAATACCACTTTGTAACAATTTGGTTACGTAGTTCTTACAAGACTACGAATTACAGAGAAGATCAGAAGCTCAATTGACTTGTTTGCAACCAAAAAGTAACAAATCTGGTGTTTATCGATCTTAATATTTTTAATCCATTATCCAAACGTATATTGAACAATTCGTATGCAAAAATGAGCTAGGAAGTTATAAAAGTTGTAGCAAATGGTGAAGAAAATATCTGTGCAGTGCCAGAAAAGTGGAAAACCGTTGGAATTTTATACTGCCATCCTGGAAGAAGCTATTATTTAATAATAAAGAATGCATACTCAAAACCGGATAAAAAAACTGTGACGATAGAGATCCATTTTACATTTTATCCAATATGTCTCTTCATTAGTTTAATGGATGGATTTCCCATTAATAAGAACAAAAAAAAAACCTGAAATAATAACTTGGCACTCTTGTTATATATTTTCAGTTGAAATAAAACAAGAAAGGCAAGGATGGAAACTTGATCAGAAAGTATATGAAAACCTAGAGGCAACCCTAGCAAATTCTGTAAAACTGGATAAAATATTAGATATTTTACAGAAGAGGCGTTACGTCCGTGGTGATACAGGGAATGAGAAGGATTTGTTAAGAGAATTCCAATTTCCATTGGGGACAAAGAAGGAAGTTGACAAACTCGAGGAAAGACTTGGTGATGAAGAATTTCGAAGGCAGCTAGTACGTTAAAAAATAAGAGGAGTTTTTGTTTTTTTTCATAATCGAGATAAATGTTGGTTGAACTTTGCAGATAAAAGAGCTACAAAAGTATGGTGGAACTAGTGGTACTCGGAATGGACAAAAGATTGCCTTCATGATCAAAGGTTATTTGCTCCAGGAAGAGCTTTTGACAACCTTTACCTATACAGGTTCCTCAAAGCATGGAACAAAAACAGCATTTGTTAAATACGAAAAGATTATCGATTTATTTTACAAGGTTGTAAGCGCTGCTGACAATCGCTATACAGCAGCAAATAATATTGATTTAATTAAAAACAAAATACTTAAATTCAGCTCTGTACGTATAAAACGGAAATTGAGGTAAATTCATTTGTCATATTGTACTAAAACAAACTAACTTAAAGAATTCGTGTTTTTATAGCAATAATGACACTAATATTCAGGGAGAATCTGCTGCCACTAAATCAAACATTTTCAAAGAAGTGGAAAATGAAATTATTATGAGCGAATCTAGCGGTTGCAATATTGATGGATAGATAAAAGGAAATGTTGAAAAAGGTACCAATAACTAAGTTCCAGTAGTACCTGTCAATTGTTGTTTGTATAATATGGTAATAAATAAATATAAACGTAATCTATATTTTATTCTTATATGCTTTCATTTCATTTAGAGAATCGAATTTCGGCTTTTGTATATTTGACTTGCTTTAAACTTTAAGTTACATTCTGGTTAGTTTAACAAACTTGTCTGTTATTAGTTACGGAACAATAATTAGTAGTCGCGGTATTGTAATTTCTTAACTGTTCTGAGACCTTAAAATGATATAATATAAACTTTAACCTCACAGCACAGGCGATATTGCTGGTTTACGAGTACAATTGAATCAATCAGTGGTGTAATTCTAATCATTTCAAAAGATAACAATAGGATTACATTTTCGAAATTCATAGCTTGTGTCAATAGGTAGAGCACTATGTAATATTGCATTGCAGCCTTGTCTTGAATTCACTTTTTTCTTAGGAGTTTAATCGAAATTTTTCCTATCATTTTTATGTCTTATTGGTAGTGCACAATAACAGTGCAAAAAAGTTGGAAAGAGCCGGGTGACTATTTGCGTACATATGTATCTATTTTATTGTGAGGAATTTACACGAAAACTTTTTTCTTCGAAATTTTTATGAACTAATGGTACTTAACCGATAATCCCAATACTAATTTTCCTCCTTGCTTATTTCCTACTTATCTATTAACATATTTTGAACATTTTCGATTTGCATCTATACTTGCTCGTGGTTGAAATTGTTTACACTAGTGGTCCTCATTTACACGTCACACGGTCCATTATGTCGGGTTATTATTGGTCTTCAATTTTTCAAAGCTGTAGTAATGTAATGAAAAACAAGGAAATCAAGGAAACATAAAATAGACACAACGTAATAAAAAAAACTTAATTCTAGGTTAGATAACTAAGAACTTCCTTATAGAATCACAAAAACATGAATTCGACTAATATACAGCTATGTTGTAAAAATCTGCATTAAAGGCTCATCATAAGGTAGTCTTGACTCTATGGGAAATCATATGGGTTAGACGAAAGCTACCGGACATTTCCTCCAACGCAACGGCAAAAATTCTATTTTTACGTTCAGATGATTTTAGTTAAAAATAACTACTGACTTCATCAGGTTTTGCATAGAGGTGAAATGCGAATTCCTTATTTTATTAGATTTTTCTAAAGCCTTTGACACAGTCAATCATAATAAATATTATTCCAAAAATTAATTATTATATTTGGATTTTGCTGTTTGATCATTTCACTCGTAAGAATCTTTCTATTGAGTCGTACACAATATGTAAAAATGAACAGCGTTCTTTCTATTTTAATACAATTAATTAGTGCAAGTTATTATTTAGTTTTCCATTAAATGACTTGTCTAAGAGTAATTCATGTTTATATACATTTATTTAAGTGTAAATAAGCAACCCGGTTGATCTATCGAATGATTTCATCTTTCATGAAACACCATATGTGGGACGAATTCCTGAACGGTCTATTTTATCTGGTATTGATCTGCATTGTGTTAAGTCCAGCGATTGGATGACTCTCTGATTTGTTCAACGTTGTGATAGGATCTTTTATCTTATCACATAAGAAAAATGTCAGAAATGTTGGAGTAATAATCCACAGTCAGATAAAATTCTGCGTATCTCTTACCAATTAACACTAAACTGAAGATAATTAGAGCATTAATTATTCTTTTTTTCACTGTATATATCTTTAAATACAAGCGGGGCAGTATTATTGAGTGACCTGTATTCTGACGTCCCTTTGCAGTTAATTATCAATATTAAAGGTGTTTAAAAAACAAAAATCATGAAAAAGAACACTGTTGTGAATGCTCACAAGTTTCATAGACCTTGCAAGATTGACCGATGTGTTTTTGGTCCAACGAACGAACTGGCCATTCTAGAACATTTTTATATATTTTTTTTTTTTTTTAAATTGGAGCTTTAATCCACTTTCGCTGTAGGTACGTATTGCGATATAATTCTGTAGAAAATTGTTCTGACCATATATATATTCTAAATTTCTGCTGTACTCACTGGAAAAAAAAGCGCGCTATGAAACCTCCTAAAGGGCTTACCTGGAAGCTCGTAGCGCTTCTTTTCCCTATCCCAGTTCATTGCTGTTTTATATAGGCGTGTCCGCAACCGCTTCAATGCTGTTCTTAAGAAGAGCTCTAGGAGGTATGCCAAATGAATGATTGGCGAAGATGTTTTCTGAAGGTCTGTTTTCAAAAGCTTTAAAGAGCTTTTTGAATAATCATCGTAGTGCTTTTTCCTAAATCTCAGATGAGACTTTCAAGACAGCTTCCGGAAAACAGTAGTAATGCGCTTGTTCTTGCTTATGATTCTTTGTGGTATTAAATTTTATTTCTATATTTTACTTAAAAAAAAAAAAAAAGAAACTTCAATCCACTCTGTAGTTCACGTTGAAAATCAGAAATGCGTTACTTCGCACAATTTTGGAAAGATTCACAGTTTAGATTCGTGGAAAATTAAATGAAATCACCCCTTGTTGTACTTCTGCTGGAGTTCATCAAATAATCTTCTGTAAAGATTCCAAGTGATATCTATAGAAGCTCTTGAGTTACTTACTTGCGCCTTTACTCATTTTTCTGGATCAGTAAATATTCTTCTAAAGCACTGCCAAATGATGCCTATGGAAGCGCTTAAGTTGCGCTTCTTTCAGGGTGTCTGGTTTTTCGTCCCAATGGGATCTTTCAAGATTTCAATGTATTTTTTTTTTTGGAAATCATTTTTATATGATTTTTGAAATCTATCAAAACTCATGTCAAAACTAAATTACCACCCATTTCTCTACAGCATTGCATTAGATTCAGATTTCTAAAACGTCCTTACAATCTCTAGGCGATGTTTTTGTTTATTAATACCGACTAAAAAGCTTTTTTTTTGCAGCTAGAGGTATGTCAAACCATAGAGAAAACAGTATCAGAGTAGAAAATTGTATGTTGAAAATTTTGCCGGAGAGCTTTTGCTCAAGTGCCCCTAATCTACTTCTAATAGCACATAGCTAGTCTGAAAGCAATACATCGAACAGCTTAGAGTCGGCTTCGCTGCGATGTATGCATGCACCCTGCACTGTGTGTGTCATGCATAGCCGAGCAGAGTAAAGTGGCAATACCATCATAGTCAATTCAAAAGCTCTTTTAAAGAGAGCTTTTAAAATCGGGGGAATATTGCTGCCATATATTTTTCAACTCTGTTATTGCTTTTCTATGGTCAAACCTAGCTAGATTCTAGGTTTTAGCAACGAGCCAAAGTTCCTAATTTGATTTTTTTTTTTTTTTTTTGATAAGCTGAAAAAATGAAAACATTTGGATCAACATTCTACCTTAAAGCCTATTTGATATTATGCTGATTGACCACCACTGGTGCATCAGCAGCTAGAATCAGCACACCATTAGCACAGTGTAAACATCAGTGGTAATAGTATCAGCACTTCAAACGTACTGATTTTACCAGCATTGAGAAAGTCAAACGAGTTTAAATTCTTTTGCATCAGCGCTGATTAATCAGCATAATGTCAACTAGCCTTTAATATGCTCTTCGGTACACCTAATTTGCATCGATTTTACATTGACAGATTCAGTGTTTAGTAATATCCTTTAGGATTTGATGTCGACTCATATACACTCATTGATGATTTTTGGAGCTATTATTAATATTTTCAGAAACTGTACAACCACGCGAGTAATAATTATACATGACTTCTACATGAGAGAGATTTAGCCAATTTTTGGTATTGGCTCTTCCATCTCGAGCGTGTGAGTATAATTGGTGGAAAAACTAGTAGAATAGTTTTATTGATAATCTTCAATATTTAACAGTTGACGTATATTGAACGCTCAGCATTGCTTGTGGTTATCAAGATACCCTGTTTCAAAGGCTCTAAATGATCTAATGGGCATAGTTCGCGATATAATGTCAACTGATCTATTCTGCTTTGTTGCATTGCAGCATTCCTTTCTGCGGAAATCAATGTTCTCTAGTTAGATGAGTTGTTAACGTTGGACATATCCACGATTCGTTTTATTCTTGATGTGTCAAGACAAGAATTGAATTACTGGTCCACAACATAATTCACATGCATTGAAGAACCACAATGAATACTCAGACATTGGGCCTCTCCCAACCTTAGAATTAGCCATGGCTGTGTAAAGAACGAGTATTCCATTGAAGACATTGAAGATCTTGTACTGTATATGGATAATGTCAGCAGTATTTGCACTAGAGAACATCGATTTGTTTTTTATAAGCTACGTAATTCTGACAAATCTGACTATTTCAGGTACTTTTTCTTTCTCTTACAATGTTACTCCAAAACTATCCTACCTTGTCCCAATTGCGTATTTGTGAAATGACCTTCCTGCGAATATGCATGTAACAGCCACAATGAATTTTTTTAAAGGGCCCATCTGTAATTTTGATTCTTTTTTCACTCTAATGTACATACCTTCGATAATACATATATATGTAAGTATATACGTATTGTATTATTTTGAAACAGTTTGTTCAATGAATGATAATACATTTTCTTTTATTGCTTACTTTTCCTATTTTATATAAATTTCTCTTATTTGATCCATCGACAGTTCGCTATATTTAAATATTCCATGATGCGGCCTAAATTTTTCTCCTGAACACACATTAAATTAATTAAGTGTCCAATCCACAACTTTGATAAAACATTAACGTTTCCACATCAATTGTATTCTTTCTTTTAATAATTAGTCAATAATTAAATACATTTAAACATCAAAAGTTTTGCCAACTACTAGTTTTCTTGAAACATTCTTTTGTGTTTTATACTCTATTCCGTGGACACAAAAGAACACAGCTGTCCAATGATTGATGATTTCGTTGTCAAAAACTTATCTACTTTTTATTAAAATATTTGTACAAGTAATTATTTTCCTTAAATAAATTTATCTTTATCTTTAAAAATAATATATTCCACGACGATTCAACAGAGTTTTGATAATGTATATATTATTTGTTACTTTCGCAGATACAAAATGTACTTCACTTATGTAGTATAGTAGAATTTGATCATAGTAGAGTCTGATCATTATTAACCTATTCACTTTTTAGGAAAAAACAATAGCGATGACATCAAAGTTAATTATATCAGCAGCATTAAAGGAGGAAATCAATTGTGCTTAGATGGATATCCCTTTACAAGACACAGAGTGAGAAAAGATACAATATATTGGCGATGTGTTCAATTTAGACCTTTAGGGTAAGTTCTATTAAGTAAATAATATATATTAGTACGCTTTTTAATATGTGTAACACAAACAAATAACAAACAAATAACAGTTGCAGAGCAAGAGTTCGAACAAATCTTGAAGAGGAAACGACACAGTTGAATATTGTTCAACGGAATCACAATCATAATATATTAAAGGAGCGTCGAAAAAAAGGTACTCTAAAAGCAGTTTATGAGGAGAGAAAAAAACAACAAAATAAAAATCCTGGCAAATAAGGATATTAAAGTATTCACCGTAATAACTAGGCTCTTTGCAAGCAGTTCTTCTTGGATGTGCAAAATTATGTTGCATAAATAGAAAAACAAAAACATGAGCATGATTTTGGACTAGAATTGTTATAATTATTTTCTTTTTTCAAATAAAATTATCAAAAATAATTTCTGTGTTTGTTATAACATGTAATAAAGTAGGAGTAAATTTGAAAATGGCATGATAAAAACTTCTCCAAATTTCAGAGAATTTTATGTTTTCTGATTGATATGAAGCCACTATTGCGTGGACCAATTGGAAATTTACATATTAGTTAAAATCCATTTTGTAACCGGCTCGGTGTAGAGTCGTCTTTAGCCAAGTGGTGGACAATGCCACTTTATGATATGGGGGTAATAAGCATTATCTTTGATAACCAAATAGAATTTGGCTACTGAAACTGGATCATTAATAAATACAGACATTTAAAAAATACTGGGGCTGTAAGCACTGACACTATACAGTGACAATGAGGTTTTTTTTTTATATGTTACTTTGTAATTGTGTGTACAATTATTGCCATGTATAGTATGACATGGTCTCCTTTCAGTTGGCAAATTCTAACAGAATTGGCTGGTCTAACCTACAACACTGCACGGAACACCTGTAAGTTCATTATCCAGAGGGAAAAATTTCTTTTTGATCAGAGTGTCAGACAAAGAATCTTGGCAAGCCACAAAGCCAGCAAAGCTTTTTGGTCTCTAGTCAAAAGCATCAGGAACAACTTCAGCAGTTCCTCTATACCTTCACTACTTAATAATGGTGAAGTGATTGTGGACTCCCTGGATAAAGCTAATATTTTGGCTGCTAGATTCGCTTCAAATTCTCGTCTTCCACACTCTTCACAGACATCTGTTTTGCATGTCCCATGTGGATGTGTACAAGAGCCAATACACATCGGTACGAGAGATGTGTTTAAGGGATCTCCAAAGCCGCAGGACCTGATGGTTTTTCGCCCCTGTTAATTAAAAGCTGAGCCTCATCCTTGGCTAAGCTTTGCGCAAACTATTCTACTTGTCTTATTTGGCAAATTCCAAACTGCTCGGAAACTAGCTCACGTTTAGCATATTCCCTATTTCCAGGCCCTGAGCCTGGGTGGCGATCCTTCAAATTATCGACCAATTGCAATCACTTCGATTCTTTCAAAGGCTTTTGAATCTATCATTAACTCCAAATTAATGAAGTATCTAGAAACTTATCATCTCATCAACGATCGCCAATATGGCTTCTGAGCTGGACGCTCATCTGGAGACTTGCTGACTTTTCTTACGGATCGTTGGAACCGTAGCCTTCATAATTCTGGTGAGTAGCCAAATTTCAAGCATTTAGTCTCTCCCCTCTTCATCTATTATGGATTGAAAGTTTCGGCATGCATCACTTTTAGCCAAATTTCGGTCGCCTAATACGAGTTGTATTAGATGGCGTTTCATCAGAACCTCACCCTATAAATGCCAGTGTGCCCCAGGGCGCTGTTATCTCCATCTCTCTTCTTAATTTTCATTAATGATCTGCCTTCCCTTACTTTCAATCCCATCCATAGTTTCGCCGATAACAGTACCCTTGATCTCGCTTACTCCGTTGACACTCTTGCGGACTCCAGAGGGAATGCCGCTTGTGTTAAACGAGATTGTATGATTAGATCATTGAATACCAATATCCTCATTTGGGGCAAAGCGGATCGCGTCGAATTCATAAAGCTGTTTCATCTCATTAAAATAAGATAATAATTTATCCACTCCCGTTTCTTTTGATGGAGCAGTGATTTACGATACACCGTCTTTATGCATTCTTGGCACTTATATTTCCAGTAAGTTAAGCTGGACAGATCACATCTTCTCTGTTGCCAAAGAAGCATCGAATTGTCTCGGATTTCTGAAAAGGTGTAAGAAATATTTCAATACGTCAAATTTAGCGCTTCTGTACAAGTCCTATATCAGACTTAGAATGAAATATAATTCCCATGTCTGGGCCGGGACTGGTCGCACAGCCTTAGCTTCATTGGATATTGTCCAAAAGAGAGCCTTCAAGCTCATTGGCGATTTGGCAATAACTTGTTATATCGACTCACTAGACCACCATCGCGATGTTGGATGCCTTTCGCTCCTTTATCGCTACATGCATGGTCAATGCTCCAATGAAATATCTAGTCTGATCCCTTGTAGTATGATTCCTGCACGCAATACTCGTGCTGCAAACCGCGCACATCCTTTTACCCTTAAATTAAAATTACCTTCGGACGTACAGTAAAATTCCGTGATGCTTTTTTATCCCGAATTGTACGAATGTGGAACAGTCTACCATCTTCTATCTTTCTCTCCTCACATTTCCTAATTCCTTTCCCTATCTCCTTCCTGTCATGCTCTGCTTTACATAATATGGTATCCCATGAGCTTGGCTTAATAATATAAAAAATCTACGTAACTTGGTAACAAATGAAATATGAATATCCATGAAGAACTGCAAGTGTAATACTCGACTACTTTAAAAAAAGCTATTGCGTAATTTGAAATTGAATGCGTGAACTACAAAACACTCAAGTTAGATTGACTCTAATGAATTAAATTTGAGTTTGGTTACTTGCAAACCAGGAATCCTTCCTCACCACCCACTATTTCAGGAATCAATCTGAAGGCAGCTCTGAATAACTCATTTTCTTATATTTGAGTCTTAAGGAGATATTTAAAGTAGTTTTTCTTTCTATTAAGTCAAGCTAATTAGGTATTTGTGACATATAATTACATGCCAAGCTCATAAAATTAATTTAATCTATTATCTTAGCATTTCTAACGCATATATAATATATTGCATATACTAAATAATGTTATCTTCTGCTCATATTTCGCTTTCTCTTGGTTATCTCATCTAAAAAGTCTCAATTGAACGCCTTCGATTAATGAATAGTTGTAATTTTACCATTCCTACCCTAGGTTAGTTAGTGAAAAGTTTTTTCTGTTATTAGTTATTGGTATAAATATTAATATAAGCTTCAGGCTATGTATTTTAGGTTCAAATAGAGCTGTGCAACTGTATTACTTAAAATGAGTGATGACTTTCTTTTGTCGTTACTCTCGTTGTCTTTTGGACTTTTCGAAAACATTTGATTCTGCTTATCACTCACTGATACTCAACAAATTATGATCAATTAATTTTGGCTATCCTTCTTTTTGGTCGGTAAACGGAGATCACCTCTACTAGAAAATTCTTAACATTTTTACCAAATACTGGTGAAGTACCTCAATGTTCAATACTATTATCTGCATGTAATACATATCAAGATCAATTTTCAGATTTTTCTCTTATACTGGGAAACCTGAAGACGTCTTTAATGTACTGAAATTTTTTTCGTAAGTTAAGACCCTATGAAATCGGTTATAACTGTTTTTACTCTCTGACGATCCGTTCTAGAAGAGGATTGCTATATTTATAGGATATTGGCAAAATTGAACCAATATTATATCTTTTATTCTAGTTTAATTATATTACTTATACAGTTGAAATTCGATTATCGGGGATGTTCAGTTTCGAGACTCTCGAAAAATCGAAAATAACGGTAAATAGAACGAGCTCGTAATATAAAATAAAGCACGTTTTGCTCACTGACATATATATAAATGGACTACTTGATCTCCTGTTTCCATATGGCACCAGTTTTAATTTCAGAAAGTATGCTCTCACTGTCAATGCTACCAACTGTCGTAAACTGCAGCTATATTTAAATTATTTGGGAATTTACGTATATACATGTCAGTGGGATTTACCGAATTTACCACAAACGTATTTGGGACTATTTGTATCATTAAATTTTAATTATGAGTCGAAGGAACTGTTTTTTACAAGGATTTTTACAAGCAATTTCTCGTTCCTAATCGTTACAGTTCAGTGGGAAAGTATGCTCTCACGGAAAGAGACAGGAATATGAAAGTGGTGCCATTTGCTTTCATGCATTTTTGGTTCAACAAGCAGTCCATTTATATATATGTCAGTGGTTTTGCTTTATAATAAACTCTAGTTTATGTTTTAATATATACCATAAATAAAATATCTATGTGAAGTTGTAAAACTAAAGAAAACGTTGAACATTTTGGTGTTACAATAAACAATACAATTTCAAATAAGTACATTAATAATAATAAGTAGGGGAATGTCGTCAATGTATACCACCCTTTTGACTATTGCTCATAATTTCCGCTTAAAGAAGAATTTGGTCAATCCTAGCCCATCGTTGGAAAGGGAATGGGAAAAAGAAACGCTTTTGTTGAACATCGAAAATTGTCACCCAATCAATTTTCGAAAATCAAAAAAAATATTGGCATTTAAAAAAAAAAATAAATAAAATGCTGTCATGGTCGGCCCGAGCTGTCTAGGTTGGCCACTCGCTGAAAATCGACGAAATATGTACTGAAATTATTGAAATTGACATGGAAAAATTAATTGAATCCAATAAAAAGTCGAATTTATTGCATTTTTCTGTTTTTTATTCGATTTAGCACATAATATTCGACATCCAAGCAGCACTTAAAGCGGTAAGCTCATTTACCTTTGAGTCCAAGCTGGTTTGGAACTGTCTTACTGTCTTGAAGCAACTGGCCGAAACAAATAGGGTGACACTGATCTGGGTACCAGGACATGAGGGCATTAAGGAAAGACATTTGTCCTGCCAGAGGATGTCGGACAAAAGGCCCCCCAAGAACATTATAAGCTTCATCAAAGACCTTAAGTTCGAATGGGCGCCATAGGGCATTTGGGGGTAATGTCACAAAAGATCTTATAGGTTGCGGTGACAAGATGAGAGGCGGGAGAGTTATTAATAATAATATTCGATTTAGCAAAATTTGAATGGCACATTATTCGGAATCGCATTTCCGGTAAATGTAATAGTTCGTTGGCGCATTTCAATTGGACTTCTCTCTTTTTTCTGCACTTTTTGGGCGGACAAGGACATCTTCCTTTAGCTAGTGTTTTATTGGCGAATCTAGTTCGTCTTCGAAGAACATAAACAGAGTGGGCCAACCCTGACTATACAAATTGTCCAACCTTGACGATAAGCGCCATCGCCACAATCAAACATCTTACAGGATTGAATTTTCCTCTTGGCTTGTTTTCAAGTATCAACCACAAAACACATTCACAATGCTTAGCTTGACGATTGCGTATCCACTGATGCTAAAAAAAACTTTTTTTTTTTTTAATTTCAAGCTCTAAGCTTGTAATATCACGAAAAGTTCGGTGTCACTGAGAAAAGTCTTGCCGCGCTCGCAGGTTGGTGGCGCTAGTGGTCAAAACTAATAAAAGGATGGCTGGTCGATCTAGATGACATGCCAACCCTGACGACATTGTCCTACATATGTATAATTTATATTAATAATTCGGTCAAGAGCGCGTCGGGTCCGCTCATCGACCGAATTTAAGTATATTTAAACCTAATCCAGATTTGCTTCTGGTAACTGAAAAATTATTGTACTGAAACATTAGTGAGCACGTTATCGATTATTGTGTTACCTCGTTTCGTTAGCTCTATATTTCATATGTCTTAAATATTGTTGTATTGTCAAATTTCAATAATATTCAAACAGACGGACGCAAGAGTGGTCTTATTAGTAAGAGTTGTCTTATAAGTTAATGCAAAAAACATTTTTTTCCAGCAACTGTGAGCCTGACGAAAAAAGCTGCAATTTTTCTGTTATCTATATGATTCAATACCCCTGATAATATCAAAATTTTAGCTTTAGAAACCTAGAAGATCAGGAGGGGACGGTATTTTTTCACACATCTTGGGCTATATCTTTATAACCAATTCATCAAAAAATTTGAATTCTGGAAATGGCCTTTAAAGGGCTTTGACTTTGCCTATCGAAATATGAGCGCGTCACAAAGATCTAACATGCTGACAAATTTCAAATTCCTACGTCACGTCTAGTAAAACGTCTGTGACAGACAGACGGACGAACGCACGAGCGATTTTATAAGGCTTGTGCTTTTTTTCTTTTTGCTGTTCGGAACTCTAAAAGCGACAGATTTAAGTATGTACGTACAAAGTGTCCGGTAATGATGTACTCCAACATATAACAATTAATTCTTTGGAATGTCCTGATCAACGTTTGTTCCGACCCCCTCTTCAAACCATCCATTCATCATTGTTTTAAGGACTTATTAAAACTACTATTAGTCCTGTCAAGTACATCGCAAGGTCACAAAGTAAACACAGTTCGCATTCCAACGGTGTATTAATTTTTTACATCTGTTAATAAGTGTTGGAATTATGAGTTATTATTATTATTATCACTACCTTAAATGGGAAAAAATGCGCCTTTTGCATATGCGGGACGATCAATTCGAGCTGAGCAGGCCAACTATTTTCATCTCTCGATATTACCGGGTTTTTCATTGTGTATAATAAAGTCTTTCCTGGATTATGGAGAGAAATTAAAATATGGTCGGAAATATTATTCATCGAATCAGAGTTTCGACTGTATTTCAATGCTTTAAACGATTATTCACTTTTATGTATAAGGTATATGACTGAATGACTTATTGATTTTGAATTTGTACAAAACCAAGATAAGTATTCATCTTATTGTATCTTATTTTTTGAAATAGATGATCTTATAATTTTGAGATTACTACTACATAGTTTGATTTCCTTGATAAATTATTTAAAATTAACACCAACACAACTTTTTTTTTTTAAACAGGTTTATGGAGATCAATAAGAACCTCGGCGATTGTTCATTCTCCACCTCAATATTACTACAACAGACGCGGGCAGCTAGTTTACAAAGATTACACGTATGCTAGTGCAGTTAAAAATGGTCCAGATTTAGTTGTATATTGGCGATGTGTTTCTTATAAGAAGACAAAATGTAATGCGTCTGTGAAGACAAAAGGAAAAGATATAATCACAGCTAAAGGAGAACACAATCACCCACCAAAACCTGAAAAGGCATTTATAGCCCGGCTATGGGATGGAGACGTACATATGACATAATTAATTTTAGAATTTTTGCGAAAGTATAGTGAGGATCGTATTATATTGAATAAGTAAATAACCAGAACTCTAATAATAAAGATTTCATTTTGAATTATATAAAACATTTTTATTGTAGAAATGCTTTGTTTACAGCCACCCCATGATTTTGATTATCTCATAATCCAAACAAAATTTAGCTATATAGGCCAAGGTATTCCTCCCAGATGTAGAGTCATATATTTCACAAGGAGATATCTATGGTTCGTAAGGAGTAAAAGAGTTATTTTGAAAGTATAGGACGGGTTGAATATAATCTTTTTAACTACTATTTAGAAAAAAATAATCCGTCATCAATCGATTGATCATGGTCAGTAATAGAAAATGGCTTTATTTGTCTGAATATTTCATCCCAGATATATGGATTTCATTCAATTGAGATTTATCATGGGAATTCTGGCTCTAAATCAATTTTTGTCAAATGTTATTGAGGATATTCGTAGCTGTATTAAAGATGTTAAAAATTACTTTGAATCCTGATCTGCAGTTGATACAAAAAACTTCGAAGTACCTACATATATAATGTTTGTTATTGCCTTGGACATAAATGGTATTTTCTGTCAGCTGGATGTTTCTTGCCCTAGTTCGATAAAATTTACCCTAAAAGAAAATACTTCTGTCTTGCGATACCGTTGGATACGCACTTGGTGACACAAGTACCTACCCCTCTCTTTGGAAGTTCACTTTTCAAATCTTATGGCAACATTACGCAGCCGTGCTGTGGGTAATAGCGACTCGCATTCTTCCCACTCTGTTGTCAAGCCCCGTAGATTGCCTATGTCAACGTTGATGGTTTTGTCCATCTTTCTGTTGATTTTAACTCTCTGGAACTTTACTTAGTATTTTGTTGCACTACCACGGATAAGATTGTTTTATAGCTAGCTGAATCGAGATCGGCGTTAGAAGTAATCTGTACTTTTAATGTAGCAGCTTTGATATCTGCTGTACGTTCTTGCTGTACTTTTGGTCCAGAATTCGTCCTGTCACGACTGAGAGTAATGGCTCTTAAAATTCTTGTTTGTCACATCTTAGTTACTATTTTTCCATCTATCATTGACGAATTTATTCCTAGTCAGCCTTCTCACTCCAGGGCTTATCCAAAAAATTCATCAATGAAGTTTTGTTCTACCTTGTGAATGTAACTGGACTTTATTTCACGCCGTCTGGAATTTTTGTGGCGGTTCGACTGATTTATAACTGCAGGGGGGCTTGCCTGACAGAAATGTGGCTTTGCAGAATGATTTTGGGAACGGAGGTTTTTAGTTCAAATTATATAGTTTCTCGGCATTACCGTTACCTCTCTGAATTGAACGCTTCTTTTAAAGGTGAGTTTCTGTATGCTAGGTACTATTCTCTATTGTTGAACTTTTGGACTCGGATAATTTGGATCTGTATCACTCTGAAATTGTCTACAAAAATATTTTTTTGTTTGCTGCTGTATACATTCCTCCTGGAGCTATAAGCAACCTACATGACACACGCATTAAAAACTCGCTAATGCGTTGAGATCATTTGACGAGCTATAACTATTTGACGATATCAATGTGACCATTGTCAAATAGATAATTATAGGTGAAGATATCTTGTTCCACACCATAATATGCTTTATCTTTTATTGATAGTCCTTTTCGTTCTAGACTATCGTTTCTAACAAGTCTGTCAAGCTCCTCAATTTAGTATTTACGACCGACTGATTTGGCTAGGATTGTTTTATTTGGCTCTATTTGTTTAGGAAACATTTTATCACTCTGTATATCTATTGATGTGGTAGTCTACTTCTACTTGTCTATACTTCAATGTGTTCCTGCTTACAAATTTTAACATCTTCGGACATGAAGGATTTAATATTTGTGGTGCATGCAAAAATATGACAAATTCTAATACCTGTTAACGCTAGCTATAGGCTTTATGTGTTGTATTTATCGTGGCGAAAATGGCTAAAATCTATTACGGAGTCTCTTTTTTTGAACATTGCAGGTTTTCCTCTAAAATAGGTAATTCCAGAGAAATTAGCATAATTACATAATAACAGCCTTCGTGCAGTTCATATCCACAAAAGAATAAGGACTTTTACAAAAGAAATGCAAACTTTGTTTATTTTTAACTTCCATACATTCCTTGTAGGACAGAGAGTAAATAGAGAAAATTATCCGTTTCATGGCAAATTCTTTGATTTGGTTCTGTCCAATATTAGCTGGGCTTCGAACCGCCGCGGCATGTCGAGTTTTTTAGGATGTTCGGAGAATTTCTTGAAGTGCTCTGATCAACATTTGTTTTGATAACCCCCGTAAAATGCGTCGGTTGGAAGGTAGGACAGGTCAAAGATTTTTGCTTTCATATTTTATGAATCACCTTATGATATTTCGCTTAGTCTGTACATCAGCGATTTGATTTTTGGGTCTGACTGGATTGGTAAAAACTCCCAACGATCAATGAGTTGCCATGGGCTAAATGTGTTTTTTTTTAGTGTTTGAATTACTCTATAACTGCCTGGATGTCAGCATACTATAATTCTAACTTAAAGCTCAATGAACTGTTAATTGAATCGGTTCTCCAATAAAAGCATAAATTATTTCTCTCCTTATCTGCTTATCTCAGGGAAACCTATCCATCGAAATCGGATTGGAAGTATTCATATGATGTTCTCCTGTATACTGAAGAAAACATACAAACTTCATAGCGTATACAAGAAAAGTGAGTAAAAAACAAAAAATATCTCACTTTTGGTTGCGGTTTCAAAATTCTTGGTTCAATAGGATTTCGTTTGGATATCTACAATCTGCATACATAATTGCTAAAGAAAATTCTTATATTTTTTTCTACTTACAGTTAAGACACAGATTCAAGGCATCAAGGTGGAAAATGTTCGATTACAAATCAAAATCGATAAAATACTTCAAGTTCAACAAAAAACAGAAAAAATGTTGGAGAAGCTGTTGAGAATGCAGACTTGTCAACAAATAATTGAACCTGTCGTCGAAGATGTTTGCAATTCGATTGAATTTCAATTTCCCCTCAACACAATCCAAGAAATGGATAAATTAGAAGTAGAAATGGCTAAACCTGATCTTCGTAAAAAGATGGTTTGCAAAAATCTCAGAGGATTGTAGGCCTCTCAAATTTATAATATTTTACATTTAGGTTACTCAGTTATCACGAATATGCGGAACAAGCGGTTGTATGAACTTAAATAAAATTGGACTCGGAATGATTAAAGAGATTTTCGATGATGAATTACTTTTACAATATACTTGGCGCGGTCTCCATGGCACTAATAAATTGCCATTTTGTCAACTTAAGAATATTCGAATTTTATTATGGGAAGTATTCTATTTGGCTGACAGAAATTGTACGGCGTATTTAGTTGATCTGTTTCTGCGTCAGAGCGTCTTAAAACATAGCGGGCAACGACTGAGGCGTAAACAGTAATATCTATTAGCATTTTTCATGAATATAATTCCTGTTATATTTTAAAGAAATTTATTTTATTTATTTATTTATTTTGTTTTTTTCAGAAGACGAAATGAAGTTTCAAAAGGAATGGATAATCAATCCGCAGAGGGTGGAAGCGCTTTAAATATATCGATAGAGAGTGTTCCCGAGGAAAATACTGTTGCATTTAGTACTGAAGGGTTCGTTATTAAGGAAGAAAATGTTGATAATAGTTAGACTGCAAAATGTACGACAAAATAGGTCAATTTTTATATATTTACATAGATACATATATTTACATACATATACACATACGTTATGAATTCTAAAACGAAAAAGAACTGAGGTGGGCGGAAATAAATATAATTGTTTGTTAATTTCAATTGTTTTGTGTTTATTAGCGTTTATTAAAGTTAAAATTCTCAGAAAATATTTTGAAAGAACTAATCGCGTATCAAATACAATTAATTGTGAAAGTTTTGTAATATAGTTTAGTGGATTAGTATTCGATAAGAATTTCGAGATTCTAATTTTTTAAGACATTTTTGAGTATCTATTAGGCTTTTAGGACGAACTACCAATCTGAATAGCTACGTGGCAGACACTCATATTAAATACCTTGCAAAGTTCATGTTTAACACTGCTGTTGAATTTCTTTTAGTATTTAAAACGACTGCAGGTATCTTCAGGTATTTTTTTTCTATGTACATGACACCATCACGAGAAAAGTTTGTCGATCAAACTTTCCATCTTTTTCTTTGGTCCTTGACTTCCATAGAGAAATTCTTTTCGATTCCATAAATGTTCTAATTTTTCCCTTTTTAATGTTTTCGTTGGAGGGGGCATATTATATGATATGAGGCAATATATTAGATAAATATTGTTAAATTAATTTAAGTTTTGTAGAAAACCGAAAAATATCAATTTAATTTTGTTCTTTTGTTTTTCATACATCATATAAATCTTCCAAAATTTTTTGTCTGGACAATATCTTAAATTTAAGGCGTCGCATTATAGGTAGCAATATGTCAAATGAAGTAAAATGTATTGATAGAACCACTTCCTCAAAGAGTACGCGCCTAACGTAGGGCTAGATCTTCTGTGGTGGATCTTAAATAGTTCTTCACTCGTTTTAGCGGTGAAAAGGAGTGTTCTATCGAGCAGTTTGACTCTGGTGTACACAACAACATTCGGAGCGCTTTTTACATTTGGATAAATGTCCAAAAAGCTTCAAAGCTCCAAATATTTTCCAAAGTCCCGTCGAAATTTCTTAGATATAAGGCTTTCAAGTTCCGTGCCCTCTTACGGATACCTTGAGATTCGAAGCTATTTAGCTTCATCAGAAAATCAAACTTTTTAGTAAAGCTCTCGTAAGCAGAATTCCGTCTTTGTAGATCTGCAATCAACCTGTCGATAATGACGTTGAAAATGGTAACTCTGAAACCGTCCCTGCCGGATAGTGCGACGTCGATCTCGTTTCCTTTTACTTTATAAATTGAGAACTTGCCGTCCCCAAAAATTTGTCGTCATGCTCTGGCTATTGGTAAATCCGCCCCTGTATGGAGAAATAATAAAGTTTTTTTTTTTTAAATATTCGGTTCTGTATATCCTCCATGTATACCATTTCGACCTCTGGCGGGCCTCTCTAGGCAACTGCCTAGTTTGCCTAAGCAGAAGTTCGCCGTTGTACGGGTGACGTTATAATTGTAGGTCTGAATGATATATCAGTCATAGAAATTAAAAACATAGGCAAGAAATACTTTCGGAAAACTGAGCATTTCGGAAATTACCACACCTTGTGGTGTGCACAAATCTTAAAATATTCAAATCCGGAGTGAAGAAAATACTACTATACAGTCGTGAAACAAAGTTTGTTAAGACACTTAAATGGAAAAAATCCAAGATGTCTGGAAATATCCTGCGATTAGTTTTTAGGACCAATACGAATTAGGAACAAAAAGTCAAGAATTAATACCAACCCAAATAAGGTGAAAAAATAGAAATGGATAACTCGCACATTATAGAGGAATATAAGCAGTCACAGCACAGGCATAAAATTGCTGCTTCGTGTTTTTCAAAACATCTAAAAGGAACAGGACACAGTTGCTAGATCAACGACCTTGAAATTTTACACAGATTAATTTCTGATGCGACTTCGGATAAATATGAACTCCTAGAAATTAGAAAAGCGAAAGACGATGGTTGTTTATTGGTTAATTATCAATTAGATTTTACTTATAGATGCCCCCTCCTTAACCCCCAATTTATATGAATCCTATCTCTCTTCTTTTTATAAGTGTTTCCTCTAAAAATTAGTTAGGTATCTCACAATATGTTTGTATGTATATAAACCACTAAGATCAGTGTAGTCTTAGATATTGTTGCCTCACGCAGACTAAAGCGTATCACAGCGCAAATGGGCGTTTTTTCAAATCCATTGTTTCTTTGATATTGCGTATACTGTAAACAAAGCGTGGCGTACAGTAGCGTAGCGTAGATGAGCGTAATTTGAACTACAGGATTGGTTTGAATTTTTATGTTCGTAGAAAGCGACAGTTGTGATTCATTGGTTGAAAAGTGAAAATGGATTGCGTAATTTTAATATGTAAAGTGTGTGCTCGACCTGCGTATTATCATTCCACTCCGCGACGATACGCTCTCAATCTGCAAATTTTACGCTCAATCTTTCATTGGATAATATATGCTATGCTGGGCTACGCTTTTAGTCTGCGCGAGGCCTTAGAAAGAAAAAAACGCGTCGGCCTTCCTTAAGAAGTTTGTTTTAATTTTGTTTAGCATGGTGTGTTTGAACCCTATGTCTCCCAAAGACGAGTGATGAATAATAATAAATAAAGAAAAACACTGGCCATAACTTATCTGTTCCAAACAAAAACGGAAAAAACTATGTAGTAATAATTTCGAGTTTCATATTACTCTTTTTTTGCAAAATGGTATTAAAAATGTTGTTTGGAAATTCATATTTTCTTACCACCAACATTATAATAGTTGGCCATATACAGGAAGTTCGGTTTCAAGCGACCAACCGGGAGTCCAATGACAGGATTCGATGAACTGAACAAAAACGTGGGAGGGGTGAAATACTTGCACGGTGACGCTGTGAACGTTTTTGGTATGTTTTCATCAAATATATTATTTGTATCTCTTGATATACTTAATCATTCTACCGGTTAGGGACCGGCATTGGGAAGTGGATACACCGCACTATATGTATGTACATTGAGCTTTGGATCGGCTCTCCGCTCCCAACAAGTGAGTAAAAATCAGCTGACAAGTCAAAACATTTGAATTTTTAGGATTTATTTTATTTAAAACGCATTTCCAAAAAATAACGAAAAAACATTTTTTTTTTTAACAAAAATGTTTTCCTAAAAATTAAGTAAATTTTATTCTTCTTACTTACAAGAATTATAAAAGTTATCGATAACTTGATAACCATTATTTCATAATAACAAACAAACAAAATATTGTGGGATAATGTTTAAGCGATCAATATTATCGCTTAAATAACTAACAAGGAAGTGGGATATCGAGCAAATACAGTGTGCGTGAATAAGCCACTCACTGACAGTCGGACTGAGCTTAGTTGGACTTGCTTTGACGTTTCTGAAAGTAGTTTCCTTAGTTCAGCGACTTTTTCAAGTTTATTATTATTAATAATAATTAGAAAAGCTTGATGAAACGTATATTTTCATACATTTTTAGTGTTTTGGAAAATTATTGCTCACTAATATTAATAAAAATTTCTGTCAGCGAGTGGCTTAAGTTTAAGCTTGATATGCCGCTTCCTTGTTTGTTATTTATTCAATTAGCCTTAACCATTAAGGTGAAATCTTTATCTTTTTGGTTATATTTTTTTAATTTTACACTAGAAATTGAATGTAATTAGGATAAGATTGATGCTCCATTCATTTAAAGATCAGATCATTATTTCTATGCGATTTTTTTTTATTTTTTCCCTTGCGGGAATCGAACTCGCAATTTGTAGAATCGGTCGCAGATTGAATGAGAATTTTTTAGAAAAACTTTTATTTTTACGATTCTATACGTCAAATTATTAAATACAAGAGAAAAAACAACCGCTTCGTCCGGAGTATGAGAGCAGTCGAGCGGAAAGCGGAAGGTCCTGGCTTCGAACCCCGGACGGGGCGGTTGTTTTTTCTCTTGTATTTAATAATTTGACGTTGAATCGTAAAAATAAATGTGATTTCTACAATAACAGGTCTTCCGAATTAGGATGCCAATATTGGAGGAGGAGGTGATAGATTTCGGTGAGAAAAAAAAATACATCATAATTGTTGAGTAATAAATGCATCAGCATATCCTAGTTGATACTGAAAAAACCCTGATTGATTGAAATGAATCTATTTTCAAAGTTCTGATCTATTACAGTCATAATTTGGAGCTCAAAAGTTATTATTTCTTCAAACGTAAATATCTCAAAATATTGCCAGAGTTGCTTATGACTTTTCTTAAAATATATTAATTGTAAATAAATAGCGAGATTAAACAGAATTCAACTGTTCTCAAGTTAGAACTTAGCTACAATGTAATGAATCCCACATTAACCGACAATCAACTGTTCATCAAAATATTCTGCAATGCATTTGAAACATTCGTGATGGTTCAGTGTGAATATGCTGTCTCAAGAAGGAATGTTAAACACTTGAAATGGTTCTGTTTCGTTCTTTTTCTATATGCCCAGAGCTAAATTATGACATCGTTTTGTCGACTCAAACAGATTCATTCAGAACGAGAAAAGAAACCTAAGATTAAGATACATTACTCACAATGTGTTTGTGCCGCGGCAGTTTATGCAGGACAATAGTGTCGCTCTTGCCATTTTACTAAAAATGTTCATCCATATGAGCTCAATGAATCCTTGATTGATCCCCTATGGCTTAATTCGCCGGAAGAACTAAGTTTTCGAATTTACCAGTTTTTGATTATCGAAAACGTTCTAAGTGAAAAAATCAAGTTTCCCTTGATTATTGAAAACAACTGAATCGAATCATGATACTGAATGTGGCAGTTCCGTTCGCGGATTGAAAAATCGCATCGTGAAGAGGAAGTGAATCTTACTTGTGGCGGGAATCATTAAACCGTCGAATTGAATAATAGGGCCCTAGTGTATCAAAACAGAGCTCTCCTTTAAAATCGATATTATCTATTACATTTCAAGATTGGTCTGAACTTTTATTGGCATGGCATCCGTTATATTTATGCTAATCTAATCATCACTATCTATAATCAGTCACTTAGCGTCTCTTTTTACTACTCGGTAATAAGTAATTTACAATATCCTAAGATCTCTGAACTCATCAGCCAGCTACATAATTCAAGATTCTTTGGACGGGCAAAACCAATCATTCGTCTGTAATTTGAATTTTCAAAAATCGCTTTACTTTTGAATTTTAATTGCTAAAAATGTGCTATCAGAAATTTTATTTTAGTTCAAAAAATCTTGGGTAATTAGAGTTTTGTAAAATTTAATTACTATTGAATCATCATTGATTTTTCCCGTCTGTCTAGGGTTGTGTTATGCCCTAAGTCTTCCAGATTGAATGAAATTTACACTGGGTTCTCTATACAACATTCAGGAAAAAGATTTCTCGATAGTTGTTGCCTGCCTCCCTATCTGCATTTTTATAGAGAAGAACCATTACAGACTACTTCCAAACATCTTACATGATTGTAGTAACAGATAGTAGTTAAAGATCATGTTAGAGTGGCAAGTTTCCTCCTTTAATTAAATCACTGTGAATGCTGCAGGATGTGTTATCAATCTGGATGTGCACACTTTAATTGCTGATATTTTGGATATGTGTTTCAGAACTTGTTAAAGTTTGCTGACCAACATTGGAAAATGTTTTGGATATTTTTAATAAAATTACTAATTTCACTTTTAACAATTTCAAACAACTGTCATATGTTTGCGATCGATTAAAAAAAATCGTATCCCTTACATGGCCGCTTTCTTCAATTTTCCTGATCTCCAATATTTTTTTTTGTTGTACTATAGAATAGGAGTAACCGCCTTACGCAGCTTTATTTTCTCAATACTTCGAGTCAAACTATGTAGGTGTTGACGTTTATTAATCGGTTCTACACAATAGTTTCATAAAAGGCCTTGGAAACGGTTAACATAATACTATTCCAACATGCTCTCTAGTATGCTGTTAGCTTCCGGTCGTTTTTAAATTTCGTCCTGTCGAAGGCTGTTGTCTACTACTAGCTATATGAACACCATGTTAGAAGAAAGACTCCATCTACAAGATCTCGATGCATTACCCATTTTTATGTATCTCACTGAGGTTTTTCGTAATGTTGATCTTATATCGTACTCCTTGGAGTCGGTGAAGTCAACATTCCTTTAGGCGCTGTTGTTATTAGTTGTATCATGATAACTGTAGGGGTGCATTGTCGAGACATTGTACAGATTGTACGATACCTGTGCAATATCCATAATCTCTTATTAACAGAAGAAAAGTTCATAACGATATCGGTACTGAGTTCGGGCCGCATTATTATTAGTTTTTAGTTATGTTTTTTGACACTTTGATTGGTGTCCTCGCCGTCGAACTCTTTAGCTGTTTATCATATCTTCCATACACATTAAACAAACGGCATTTATATTCTTGATTTTGTGTTATCCAAGTTCCATTCTTTGTTCCCTTTGACTTAAATTTCATTTTCAGATTTTATTCCAACCTTTTCCTTTTTGAAATAATTTAAATCTGAAAATGTCGAAATAGTCTCCAAATTTTTAAATCTGCATGCACAAAAATTTAAATAAAAATGTTCTTTCAACCAATTCTAACTGCAAATTTTATTTTCAGATTCACCATCATCATTGAAATATCAACGATCGGGATCAGGAGCAACTGACAAAAAATTAATCAGTGTGAAACCTTTAAAATCAATGGAAAGTCTAACTGTCACTAGACTAACTGCCGTACAAAAGGTTGATTTTAAAAAGCCGATAACACTATCAAGCTCCCATCTTGTCACTCAGGATAATATAATAAAAGTGTTTAAAGGCGATAGTGATCATGCTCTTGTGCGTATTAAGAAGGCACGTCTAAAGGGCGTTTGTGTTGAATGCCTTAAAAAATCTGGACCCAGCGATAGGAAAAAACTTCAAAAAATTACAACTTATTGTCCGAAGTGTCCTGGTGGAAATTGGATTTGCGAAACATGTTTTGACGATGTACATTCAACGGATCAAGTTTTCGATTTTTAAATTGATTTAATTAAATAAAACAAAAATGTATCAAAAATAAAATGGAACGGTTTTATTGTAGTATGCATTTCATTCAGGAGTTTTAATAATTATATACCTCGATTATGTGTAGAAGAAAATTTTATTTTTAATTCTGATTTTATCTTATATATTTTGTTATAAATAAAGTAGTGCATTATTCTATTCAAGTAAAAATTATTTTGCATCATAAAGTAGTCTCTAAAAAAACCCCGTGCATGCCATAAACTGCAATTTTTTCGTTTCTAACTTATTTCCATATACTCTTGGAAATTACAGATGCATGTCCTAGAAGTGGAAAGTGGCTCGCAAATCCTCACAATTATATTCTTAGCAACAAAGGATTCCCTCAATTGGTTTTTGAAGGATATATTTTCAATTTCGAACGTGCCCGAGGAACATTTAAGTATTGGCTGTGTTCAGGAAAGTATACATATGCATGTGCAGTTCGTTTAAAGACTACATTAGATGAGAATATGCTTTTAATTAGAAATATCAATCATTGCCATTCACCGCCAACAAAAGTTTTACAAACGAAACCAATTTTGGATCAAAGATGTCGGAGTATACGTAAGAGAAAATCAAGTAAAAAAATCATTTAAATTTAGGATTCTTTGTGTAACTCCTGTTTCTTTTTATATGCTTAACTGTGTTCAAAGTTCTTACAAAAAATAAAAATATTTGAAATAACATGGAAACATTTAATTTACAGAAATATTTGCATTTTTAATAGATATAATCCATGTTCATCCTCATGTATAGAATAATCGGCCTCATCGTCGACATTATCTGGTCTACATTGATTTTCGTTTTTATTGATGGTGGATGATGTTAGGTATAAGATAATTAACTCAGCTGATCGTGTTACTTTAAATTAAAAATTAAGAAATGCATTGTTTTAAGATGATTTATAAATCATTTATAACTGCAGACGAGTAAGTATGCGCTGATTTAAGTTCCACTCGAATTCGCTAAAAGTTCTACACAAAAAGCTGATGAACTGATAATCCAGACTCTTTGTTTTATTCTCTGCTTTTCGTTTCGAGTGTTTTATTGAATTCTATTTTCACCAGCAGTAGGAGTATTCTAACGAGGAAACAATTTTTTTAAGAATATTTATTAAAAACTATAATTTCTTCGTCACAGAGTCTATCAAATAAGTATTTGTGTTAATATCATTTATGCATTCTTTATCGGTTCACATTTCACAAAATTCCGTTCCATTTTCCATTCTTGTTAGAAGAAAAACCAAGCAAAGGATCTTTTTCAAATTTATAAAGTCAAAAATTTTTCGCTTTAATTACAAACAACTTTAAATATTTATCTATTGAAAATTTTGTATGGGGCAATACTGCGAACAACTGTATAATGATAAAATCATTTATTTTTAATTATTCATTCTGTCTGCGAGAACAGTAGTTTGGGTCGGAACGAAGGTTTGATATTTTTCGTAGTTTCTTTCATTGTGAATATAATTTAAGTGCCTAGTACTAATACTGATGAAAATCCTGTAACAAAACATAGTTGAAAAATTGTATCAGGTCTTTTAAAAAGATACCTTTCTAGCAGTGCCATAACTAGTCCGTACTATTTACCCAGTCTCACTTAACAATTTTATCCTACATAGAGAAAATTGAACGAAATCATTGTTTAAACCAGACGATTTTGAGCTGAAAATGGCGCCAATGGCGCTTAACTTTTGTACATACTTCTCATACTTCTGTATAAGTCTTTCATTTAAAATTGGTTGATGATCAAGGAATTGATAGTAACTTATTAACCCAACTATAAGGACAGACCGGGTATCATCATTAGTTCGAACATCTATAGCTGTAATATCTTATTTGACGAAGAAATATGTTCCGAGGAGCAGCGCCTATTTTTATTCAGGGCCCTATGGTTCTAAATAATTTCGGGCCCCCTTCCACTAAAGAAGTTTTTCATCTTATTTATTTCAAGCATGAAGTTAAAGAAAATTTTAAATAAACTACAAAACTTCGTGAAACATTATACAGAGTTGTGATCAGCACTTTAGCACCTTGAAAGTATGACAGGTGTCAAAATTATGTGTGAAACAACAACAACAAACTTTACAGCTGCTTTTTCCCTTTGTTTTTAATTATTATGCATTTGAATGTGTCATTCATTAGAAAACTATATTCATTATTTGCAGGACAAAGACTTCAAGCTTAAATAACCGGCCAAGTGCGAGTGGGATTCGGGCACGAAGGGTTCCATACCATCGTACAAAATTTAACACTATGTATTTTTTATTTATTTTTCCAAATGAGAATAGACGTCGTGTGAAAAAATAATGATGACATATGAAAAAAATATTAATAATGCTATCATTTGAAAATTATTAAAAAAAAAATGCCTACTTATGAGAATAATATGACGAAAAAAACGTCGAACGAAATGTGTGCATTCTGTGCTGTTGGTCAGACACTTTTCCTTGTAATTTGTCTGGCATCAATTACATACATATAAAACCCTGAAATCTTTATTTTTGACACGTCATTACCTAAGTTTATGATTTTTCTCAAGCTATGATGATCATGATAATACGCACAGATTTGACGCAAATTCGTATTAACTTTTCGTGTTTTTTAAGATTTCAGTAATACCCCTCTTAATGCCTTTTAACTGGGAAAAATTTCGGTATAGTGGGCTTTGTTAATGTACTCTAGCTCTTCTAATCGAGGGTCAGTTCTTCGAACGGTATTAAATTGAGTGAAACGAATTCAATCGAGTATTTTAAACGTGGCGTGCGTTTTCTGTGAATTTCAATTTTTCTCTCCTCATATCTCACCCTTTTTCCCTACCCACCTTCGAAAATCGATTTTTTGTTTTTAATAACATACTGCGAAAATTATATTAAGCATGAAGAGCTTTTAAAGGGTCACGCAATTGGGCCCAATCGACAGATCCAGCGCGTGTTGAACTTGAAAGGGTTACTCTATCAATCATCTTCCACCAGTTATGATAGCTCATTTTGTAAAAGTGAAAGCTAAATGTGCAGATTAAGATAGCCGATATCGAAAATGTAAACACCTACTGAAGTGCTACACAATATTCTGGCCTAAACATTTATTTCATTTTTCTGCCCACGTGTGTTTGCTGTGCAGGCAATTCACATTAATTGAGATTTATTGGTTCAAAGAATTCTCATCAGAAAGGAGTCACACAGTACGTTTACATGAATTCTTGAGTACTTGACTTGAAAACCACTTGAAACTCAAGTAGGGCTTTTGGTTGAATTAATTCCAATTACTTTACTTGAAATTTTCTTGAAATTTACTTGAAGCGACACTTTACCTTTGACAACTCTGCATTAAGTTCAACACATAATTGTGGATTTTTAGATAAATATCTTGAGAAAAGTGATAAAAATCACAGCCTGAATTATCAACAATAATCTTCTTCTTGTTCCTGTTTGCCGTTTTCGTATCTCGCACAAATAAAAAATTTTCAAGTACTGAAGTTGCGTTTACATGAATTTTTTCAAGTAAATCGAACAAAATTTTGTGATTTACTTGACTCAAGTATACGTGAAGTCAATGCGCGTTCACATGATATTTTAATTACTTGATCTCTACTTGAAGTATACTTCAAGTATTCATGTAAACGTACTGACAGTAACATTCCATGAAAATGCGATAGAACTCAATTCGCTGAGGTTTATCTTGTTCAAAGATCTCTTAGAATTGCAAAATGTAAGAACCTTGCATTATCCAGAACATACCAAGTATGTAGTCCATTTAGATACGTTCAACCGGAAGGCAATTCTTCATATACAAAACCTTGGGTTCCATGGAAGTAGGTCCAAGATGTTTTCTTCACTTTCCACCCTTAGGTACTGATCTCCTTAGTTAATTTACAGTAGACCTGTTTTGAAACAAAGTTCCCTCACTAAAATGTCTGTGGGTTCTAGAAAATTTATCTGCATCAGAAATGGAACTCACTAGCCCGAGTTGCTTTATCTATGGCCATCCCATCTACCTATAACTATGTAAAATTCTTTAACTTATCAAATGAAAGGTGTCAGGTAAAAAACATTATGTTAATAAAGGGTTTGGCGGAAAAATAATAGATTTTTAGAAAAACCACAATGAATTTTTCAGGTTTTTGAACTTTTTTTTTTTTTGGAGGGGAGTTGAAGGTTTAATGGAACTATGGAAAATCTAATAACGTTGGGCAGGTAATTTTTTGTTTGATTGAGCTGTCTTAAATCTCTCATTATATATGGGGCAGATAATGAAATTCAACTATTTCATGACAAATGATGATATATGGTCGCACCTACAAATTGTTGGTGGGCTCCGAAGCACTTTTCATACAAACTTTAGGCCTGACATGAGCACACACGATAGATGTAATAAAAGATGCTGTATAATACTCTGAATATATTTTATTAACAATATTTATTTAAATTCAGACAGGGGAATGCATTAGCGATCGAATGTATATTTTGAGTAAATTATGACTGGTATTTCTTCGCGTAATACAAAAAAGAGTTAGCTTATTGCATAACCCATTAAATAATCCATAACATCGACAACACGGCATCATGAATGATAAGAAGTCATCTAAAATTCAAACATTTACAGACATCCATAAACCGATCCAACAATACCCCAAACAATACTTAAAACTCCCCCCATCGAACTCTAAAATTCCAAAAATTAAAAGGACGCTGACGTACTTCTCATCACACTGATACAATGCCTACACACTACATGACGGCAACTGTAAAGCACAAAACTATTAAGCGGACCTTTTTCGGACTTGAATTGTCATAACTCGCTCAAAATTCATCCGTTCGCTAATGTCCGCTGAATTGAAATAAACATTGTTAATAAAATATATTCAGAATATCAGAAAGCATCTTTTAAGACATCTCTCATGTCAGTTCATTCCTGTTCATGTTAGGCCTAGGTTAGGTTAGGTAAGACGGGTACCGCTAAAAGAGCTCCAGGGGGTCTATTGTGCCACTTGACCTTCAAGATAATCTGTAAAACCCACCTAGATGTATCCTGCTTCTTTTCTCTTTACTTTGCTGCTCCCCAGACTTGAAAAGAATTAGTTACTTAATAGCCTACCTCTTTTATTCATCAGAACTGGGCACTGGCAAAGTACGTATTGGACAGATTCGATTTTCTCCGAGTCCTTGCAGCTCCTGCAGAAATTGTTTGCCGTTATACCCAGCCTTCTATTATGGTGTCCTAAAGCCCAGTGACCAACACCTAGTATATTTCTGGTATTTGTTCTACTGCCACTAAGAAGCTCTTTTGTCCTCTTCCCGTTATATGCAGGCCATAAGTGCCTCGCAATACGGCAGTTTTCCCGGCTGATCCAACGGAGGCTCCAATTTGGATCCTCATATAAGATACCGGTGCAGAGCCATCCATTTCAGAGCCTTTTTTGGCCAACTCATCAGCCATCTCGTTGCCTGGGATATACTTGTGGCGACCATGTAACCAACATAGGGGTACCTTGTGCCGTGTAGTCAATTCCTCAAGGCTGGTCTTGTATAACTGCACCAATTTCGATTGTACCAGCACAGTATCCAGCGCCTTAATGGCTGCTTGGCTGTCAGTGTATATGCAGATGTGGCGTGTGGAGTCTGCACATAGATACCAATATTGCCACCTGGTAAATCGTTGCGAGCTCTGCCTGAAAGACAGTACATTTGTCCGATCTAAAAGGATCATTCTCCTTTGATCATCAATAGTAGGTAGTAACGCTACCGTAGGGTAGTCACGATTTAGGTGGGAGTTAGATTGAAAATGTTACACGCGACGCAAAAATTCTGCTTTTCGTCGAAAATTTGCTCAATTTAACCTTAAACTTGGGAGATCGATCTGTTGCCAGTTTTGTGTTAGTGATTTTTTTTCAATTTTCGAAGGAAAAATGGAATTTGATGGATTAGAAGTTGAATGAAGAAATATAAAAACGAGCAAATTTATAACAAAAGATTCTTAGGCATATCTTCAGGAAGTGATCGCGCAAAAATCGGTTCCTATAATGTTAGTTGGGTTCTGATATCTCATGCCCATTTACGCATTTTATGTGTGGTGCACTTTTGATTCGAGCAGTTCATAAACGAAACGAGATGAGATTCAATTGAAACTAGAACTTTCACTTTTATATGCAGCAACTAACTTTTTTTTCTTTGCACATCTTTATCTCTTTCATTTACAATTCTAGCATTTCATTTTCAGTAGTATTTCTAAGTTGTGAGGAATGGTTTAATTTTTTCTTGCATTGGGACTAGAATATTATGTCAAAGTACAGGAATTATTACCAGCATCCACAGAAAACAAGATGCTCAGTATGTAGATCAACATTAACCCGAAATTCTAAGCGAAATTATAACAATTGTAAAGAAAATATAAATTTCTGCACCTAACGCTATATTTCATAAGAATTTTGATGAATGTAAGGACTGATTAGGAAAAAAACCTACCACCTATTCCCTCCCCTCATTACTCATCAAGAGGTAAACAAAATTAAGGTACGTTGATAAACTTCTATCTATTAAAGCGTGTGCACTTATATTTGCAAGCCATTAAGTGCAAAATTCTTTTGTGGTGAAAATGGAGTTCAGTCAAGAAGCACGTCGCAAATTAATTCTTTCCACACATATGGAAATTCCGAAACTGTCAAAGAGACTTAGCTAAAAAGTTGAACATCCCCAAGACGACCATCCAAAATGTTCTCAGTAAATTTGAGAAATTTTGTAGTGTTCAGAGAAAGTCTGGGTCAGGAAATCAGGTTCGGTAGACCAAAAATTTTCCAAAGAAGTGGTAGACAACTTGAAATGTAATCCCAACATGTCGTTGAGATATATGGTGATAAAGCTGGAACGTCATCTGCTATGGTCCATCGAATTACAAGAAGAGAAGGCCTACGAAGTTTCCATGTTCAGAAAACACCGAACAGAACACCAGAAAGGAACCAAATTGCAAAATCCAAGAGCCGGATTTTGTATGAAAATTTCCTAAAGAAATTCGACTACTGCATTATGGATGATAAAACTTAGATGAAAGCGGACTTCAACCAGCTTCCAGGGCAGGAATCTTATGAGGCAAAAAAGAGCGGTGATGTATAATAGATCCCAAGTTTAAGAATTGTCAGTGCACTAAATTTCCTGTTAAATAATACTTAATTTAGCAAGCAATATGTACGTGTGGCCCAAAATCATCCCCTTTCGTGACAATAGGCGCAATCAACACAGATATACAAGTTAAGGAGTATTTAGAAAACATATGCATCAGCTTTCTTTTGGCCGGATTTAGCAACATGCCACTACGGCAGAAAATCGAGAGATTTCTACGATGTCCAATGTATACCCGCAGTACCCAAGGAAGTGAATCCTCCAAATTATCCGGAACTATGGCTAATCGAAAAATATTGGATTAACATTAAAAGCAAATTAAAGAAAACAAAAAAACCACTCCTTTAATATAGACAATTTTAAGAGGCAGTATAAAAGAGCATCCGATACATTCGTACTGTCTGTAAAAAAATTTAATGAAGAACGTAAAAAAAAAAACTTCACCAATTTTATAGCAGCTGTGTATGCTACAGATAATTAAGTAAGAGTTTAATTAAAAGTATTTGATAACAAACAAAATTCTTGTTGATTTCATCATTTGTAGTGTAGAGGTGGTCAGATCTTAGTTCACCAACTTATCTAACGTAAATTTTAGATAGGTTTTACTGTTTTAAGATACTTATTTAAACTGTTGATATTGTCTGTTTTCTTATTATATACAAACAACAAGTTTTTTACTTAATAACATTCCTCGTCCCTTTTTTAGTTATGGCCAGAATGAGTTCTTTAGAAAAAGAAGTAAGACATCTTCATGAAAAACTGGACATAGTACTGCAAATTTTAACAAAAATAAAGAAACGGCTCTCAAACTCTGTTGAGTCAATTTGCAATTATAATGTATGCAATGAGAAGTCCTCCGGGGAAGAGGAAGATGAATATAATCTACCAAGTTTTCCTCTTAGTACGGTAGAAGCAATTTATAAGCTTGACGTTGACCTAGCAAACAAGGACTACAGGAAAAAAGTTGTAAGTATTATATTGAATACATTTATCGATAGAGAATATTTTTTTAAACTAATTGAAAAAATTTTACCTTTAGAAACATAAATTATTGCGAACTGTGGATATTAAAAACTACACTGGGAAAGGTGTGAACGCCGCTTATGTCCTTATAGATAAACTCTTCACACGTTCTGTTCTAAAAAATTTCTCTTGGACTGGTGCATCTACGATCGTTCAAGCCGGTACAATTGTAGGGAAGGCGAAGGAACCTTTTGTTTCATTAAAAAATGTTTTGGATTTATTTTATGATATTGTGCATATGACGGATAATGCATTTAACCACAACGAGAATATAAATTTCTTCAAAAATCGCGTTTTGAAATATGCAAAAGCGAGAGCCGATAAATATCTTACATTAAGACAGGCTACAGCTCGGAATGTTACTTCACGAAAACGGTAATGTTTTAGGATAAATAATACATAATCAAAACATATAGTTATAATGTTTGTAATTTTTAGAAGGAAACATAAAATGGCTTCTTTTACCCCGGATGTTGAAAAGGACTCTTTAGGAAAGTAGAAACAATGAAAATCATAGAACTCCGCACAACATAATATTATAATAAGCTGAGCTGTGTTTAATTTAAGAAAAATAATATTTAAAAAATATTTTCCATAAAAAGTAAAAACAAAAACAGTTTTAATCAAATTGTTTATAAAATAGCTGTTTTTACTACAATTAATAATTTTTATCTATTCCTAAGACAAGTAAATAATGATTGTTCTTGCTATATTACCTAATAACTCTGAGAACGTTTCTTTCCACTCAACAATATAATGATCCCATCATTAATAATTAAATTTAAATGTTTATAATTTTATGAATTAAAAGAAAGTGAATTGTAATCAATG